>RJVU01000082.1:259099-316460 GCA_003731715.1 Anabarilius grahami | reverse complement strand
GGTATGAGGAGGAAGACGGAGCTTGACAGACTGGCCAGGCTGCCCGTGTTTCCGGAAGGACTGGACGAGAGGGACAGTTAACATCCTGAACCTCTTGGACAAGGAATTCGGAGCAGTTTAAATACAAAACTAAATTTATGGAATCAGTTAAGGAAACATAATCATCAGGTTCACAAAAACGGATTGTGTCCTCGTCCAGTCCATCCAAAAACAGGGCTATCAAACGAGCATCTGACCAGTCTGACAAATAAGCGAGCTCTACGAACTCCTCCACATACCTCTCCAGCGAACGTCCAACCTGGAAGAGTCCAACGAGCCGTTCTGCCACAGATGTTGGTGTGAGAGGTGGTGAAGGAGCAGGAGCTACAGCACGGAGAAAAAGTCCCATCGTGTATTGTGGAGGTCCAGCGGTTTAGGGTCTGTTCTTCTGTTATGGGTGCTGGTGCTGCAGTGACGAGACGTATGCGGATTTCCACAATAATAGGAACTTTAATAAACAAAGGAGGAGTAACACCAAAACACATCTAACATAACATTAAGAACAGACAAGGAGTGAAGGGAGTGAGTCCATATATATAGGGAGTGCTGACGAGGAAGTCCAGGTGATGATGATCGGTGATGATGGGGAGATGACGAGGGAAGTGAGTGCAGGCGTGGAGACAGGAGGATCATGGGAATTGGAGTCCAAGGAACAAGGGATCTGTGACACTTTTAGGTTAATTTTAAGAAGGTTACACATACATTGTATACACCTAGACACCTATAATTCATCGACCACAAATATGGTTTATCACTTGAAACATGTAAGTAGTAGCAACTTTACAAGTCCGCTAATGTTAGCCTAGTTCTAGATAAATGCGCGCTATTATTAGGCGCATATCCATGTTTGTTTGGAGAGCGCGCTCGCTCCATGCCATGGAGGCGCCGGTGAGATCACTTAAAATAAATATTCCGTCATTTCGGTCATACAGATAAGAGTAATACAAACTGTAAAGGTTCTACTTTTATTTCTGTAAACTCACAATAACAGAAAACATGCTTTTGTAAAATGAAAACAACCAGGATGCGCGTTCTGCCGTCTCTGTGAAATTGAGCACGTAACAAACATGAACCGTACTTCCCTCCCAGACACGAGAAATATATCTATAGAAAGATTGAAATGTCTACTTTTAATCAAACCTATTCAAATGGAAAATACATATTCTCAGATTAGGTAATCCGTATGAAACCTACATATAGGCGCATCCTTTACGGCGGAAATAACGAATCAGCATCGTTGTAGCGTCTGGATAGACCCGGCGTAGTCAATCAACTTTGGAATTTTCAGAACGCTTTAGCCTCCTGAACTCTGCATCTAAATCACGAATCGGCTCCGGCCGGTCTCAGAGTGATTGTGACTTTGGCATCTTTGTGGACCCTCTGAGGTAAAACAGAGGGCCCCATCTCCTAGCTCTCGGGACATCAAAGGGCCCCTCATGTGGACTAAGTGCCAGATCACATTCCAACACACACCACACACACACAGACCCACACAAAAACACACAAACATGCTTAAAGATTGTATGTACAGCTATTCTTAAAATATGACTGTGCCAAAATGTACCCGTCATGTATGTCATGTATGTTTTGTGTGTTTCCTAGTGTTTAGACTTAGTTTAAATGACTGTATTTCTGCTAGTGTTAGTTTTAATGATGGAATTTTGTCTGTAAACCATAACTTATTTTACATGCTTTTCTTATCTGTCAAGTTTGGATTTGTTTTAAAGCTCCTTCCACGAATCATTCACCTATGTGTGTCACATGGCTGTCAAATGCATTGTTGCTGTCAAATGCATTTTAATGGTACTATGAAGAAAATACACTCCTATCTGATACCTCCATAAATTATGCAAATCAAGCCACACAACAAGACAAAGGAAAAGTTTGCCCGCCAACTTTGCACCTATGTCATTGGCTATTCCACCTCAAGGAGGTGTGTCGGCTTGTCTGTCATAAAAGAGGAGCACCAGGATTTTTGTGTGTGTTCTCCCGATTGCCCTTAATCATTTCTCGCCCACTCACGCACGTCTCTCCCGGACGTCACGGCGACACGCTTCCATTGCGCTCATCTTTCGGGACCACCATCTCCGGCAAAACTAACTTTCACGTCCTCAGTTCAAACCCTCCCGCGGAAACGGAAGAAGCCAATGAACTGCAGCCGCACTGAACCGAAACTCAGCAAGCAAACTGATGCAAGTACCATTTCTGAATATTAGATAACTGATTTCTGTGCTGGCTTTCAAGGACTGTAGTAAGTTTCGCTACCTCTCTTCTCTCTTTTCCTGTCTTTACTTCCGCTCTTGTGTATATATGTGTATATTCTGTATATTTAGACGCATAACCTTTGTATTATTAATTTTACATATTAAATACATTATATCCATGCATTTTGTTCTTTTGCTCATTCAGCAAAAACCAGGTCACTTTAAAGTTTCGATTCTAATACAGTCGCTTTAAGTTTGATGCTATCATAGGAATGTATCCTCGTGGCCAGAGGATAACATTTCCGTTATAATAGTGTGGCGACCAGGGCGGGCGAGAGCCGTGAGAGAACGGCGCGAGGCCGGTGGCGCGAGAGTTAATGAGCTCCACCTGGGAGGCGCACCGGCCTTGAGTCTCTCACGGAGGAGCTCCGGGAGCATAAAAGGAGGAGCGACGACAGTGAAGGACGAGAGAGGACCAGGCCTGGACTTTACGTTATGTTTTATTATGTTTGTGTGGCCGGCAGACGTCCGCGAGGGTCTGCCGGCATTACTTTCTTTTTGTTGGTTTATTTATATATTAAAATTTATGTTGAATGTTCGCCGGTTCCCGCCTCCTTCTTCCCGCATATACGAACTTTGTTACATTGGTGCCGAAACCCGGGAGGAAGGAGGGAAATGCTGTCTGAGAGCCCTCGCTGCTGAGGAGGATCGCGGTGCTGCGGAGTTCGGGCAGCGCGGGAGTGTGAAGACCGCGAGAGGCTGCCCGAGGCGGTGGTACTGGAGCCTTGTGAAAGGTGGGACGGAGACCCGGATGCCGTGCTCCTGGGACGAGGTGGGGTGGCTGCCGTCCTGGAGGGAGCGGAGGAGTCGCCGCCGTCCGCCGTGGATCGGGCCGTCCACCGAGCGTCCAGTGCCATCGCATGGCACCGCGAGGAAGAGCCTCTCGGCTGGCTGAGGACCGAGCGGCAGTGTGTCTGGGAACCGGACCAAGAATTTTTTTTTTTTTAACATTCAAACAAAACTTTAATTCCAAAATAACCAAACAAAACGAAAGTAATGCCGGCAGACCCTCACAGACGTCTGCCAGCCACACAAACATAATAAAACATAACATAAAGTCCAGGCCTGGTCCTCTCTCGTCCTTCACTGTCGTCGCTCCTCCTTTTATGCTCCCGGAGCTCCTCCGTGAGAGACTCGAGGCCGGCGCGCCTCCCAGGTGGAGCTCATTATCTCTCGCGCCACCGGCCTCGCGCCGTTCTCTCACGGCTCTCGCCCGCCCTGGTCGCCACAAATAGTCTGTGGAAAACTTACCGGTTTGCTGGACAAACTGAAATTGCTCCACATAATTATTAAACCAGAACTAATCATATATGTAATTGATTATAATTCGTTGTAATTAATTCACAATATATGTTTAATTCCCCCTTGGGTCGGTATATGCATCATAATTAATTATAAAGCTTTATGAGTTATTATATTCATATATCCAACCCATAAATTGATTAATAACTGTACAAGATCGCTACAATCGTTGTCTTCATCTTTGTAGCCGAAAACAGAAAACATTATCAATAAATCATTAAAATGTTTGGAAAGTCTCCTTGCTGTTTTTTCAATACACATTCATAATAATTACGTTTGCCGGTGCGCAGTGGTAAGTTTTATGCGTGCGCTTGAGCGCTGATTAGGCTATGTATTATATATTGGTTTATAATATATGATTTATTATGATTTTCAATTTCCCATTTTACCTATGTGGTGTGGTTAATCCGCCCCTGGCGATATAGTGTCTGTGAATATTAAACCACAAAAAGACTGTTTAAATATGAATCCTGCAAGTTTTGTGTGTCTCGGTGTGAATTAATGGGGCAGATCGACTTACATTAGTAAATTGCCATGGCTATTCCCAAAATATATTGCTATACTGAGATGAGTGAAATCGACTGAAATACGTAATAAATACTGAAATAAAATGTGTTAGCAATTTATTAAACTGCACATTAACATTTAAGCTCTATAATATAACAAATATATAAAATGCCATAGAGGTAATATTAAAATAGAAAACCATTATATAAATTGTAATAATATTTCACAGTATTGCTGTTTTTTCTGTATTGTTGATCAAATAAATGCAGGCTTGATGAGCATGAGACTTCTTTCAAAAAACATTATAAATAGTAATGTGTGAAATCTTTTGACCGGTACTGTAATTTAAAATATAGGCCTATACAAAATTTTCTTCACATGATGTGCAATAATACGTGCATGCATGAGATCACAAAAATCATGTTTTCTGTTAAGAGTGGGCATTATATTAACGTTAATACAATAGCTGATATGATCCTGTTATCAGCATGCTCACAGAGAGCTTTTTTTTTCTTTTGTCTCACAGATTTGAGAATCATAATGACCAGATATTGGTCCACACTGGACTGCATGCATATGATATTTTTCCTCCAGTGCAGAAACACCAAATGCAAGGTATGTGATGTTCACATATATCTTTGAACAGGATTTATTTCCAGGTATAACTGTGTACTCAAAATGTGTCTTTGACTCTCATTTATATAGTTAACTACACTGAACAAAATTATAAACGCAACACTTTTGTTTTTACCCCCATTTTTCATGAGCTGAACTCAAAGATCTAAGACTTTTTCTATGTACACAAAAGGCCTATTTCTCTCAAATATTGTTCACAAATCTGTCTAAATCTGTGTTGGTGAGCACTTCTCCTTTGCCAAGATAATCCATCCACCTCACAATTGTGGCATATTAAGATGCTGATTAGACAGCATGATTATTGCACAGGGGTGCCTTAGGCTGGCCACAATAAACCATGAGAGGGAACGAGATGCTGCATCATGAAGCACATGTGAAATCAGTCCAATGGCGTGATGGAACTTCATAGGCGGGTGACGTCATGACCAGGAAACTATAAAGCACTCCTGAACCAAACAGTGTTAGCTTCTGATAGGTTGAAGCAAGTCGCTCTCTGGGAACCATGGTTGCATACGTAACCCGAGACGTTCCCTTTCAAGGGAACTCGCGCTGTGTGAAATGCAATACCCATGCCGTCATAGTACCAACTGCCTGTCTGTGTGAAATAATGCGCGCACACCAAGACAAAGCAGCCGTGACCCCGGGGACGAGGCCAAATCCAGGTTATAAACCTCACAAACGTGTGCGTCAAGGACCAACCTGCCGCATCACACATTTCTTGAAGGAAAACTCCTGAAAGCAAAGCCTTAGAAGCAGCCATACTCCAAGTTGAGTAGGCTCGGACCATAAGAGGTGAAGGTTGGCCGAGCCGACTCCTAAGCAAGTGATATAGCCTCAACTATCCACTTACTCAAAGTCTGCTTAAATGCAGGGTACCCTTTCCACGGGGACCCGAAACACAAAAAAAGTTTATCTGATTTACGCCACAGGCCACCTTTGTGGACGTAAGCATCTAAGGCCCTTATTGGGCAGAGCAGATTTAGTTTCTCCTGGTCCTTCAGAGTGCCACGGAGGAAGCAAATTAACTAAGGGTGTTTCCCAATTGAAGTACCATCTAAAGGAGTGTAGTAAGCAGCTATGGCCGCCACATACACCTTCAAGGTGGACGGGGATAACCCTGCATAGAATGGGTCTTGCAAGAACTCCAGTACTGACCGACTGGGCAGTTAGCTGGGTCCAGCATGCGACTCATGCACCATGAAGTGAAAACATTCCACTTTAGGGCATACAGCCTCCTCGTGGAGGGAGCTCTGGAATGGAGTATGGTTTCTATTGAGAGACCTGGACCTACGAGCTGGGCCCCCTCAGAGGCCAAGCCCACAGTTTCCATAACTCCGGCCGGGGTTCAAGAAGCGCTTCCCACAGGAGCTCCATCACCTCGGGGTGAAGTCTCCACTCCCCGGGCCTCAGCCCCTGCTTCAACAGGATGTCTGCTCCCTGGTTCAAACGCCCCAGGATGTAAACTGCTCTTAATGACAACAGTTCCCCTTGGGCCCACAAGAGGATCTGGTGTGCCAATTGGCATATTGGGCACGAGCGCAGACCCCCTTGATGGTTTATATATGAGACCACCACTGTGTTGTCCGTACGGACCATACTCGGCACAGCCAGAATGGGGCTACTAGCAAAAGATGGACGGGGTCCATCTTTTGCTAGGGCTACAAGCAAAAGATGGACCCCGTCCCAGCATACTCTCTCCAGAACTCCTGGGAGCAGAGCAATTGGTGAAAAAATGCACAGGCACAGCCCAAAACAGTGAGGTGGCCTCAAAACCACTCCCAACGTGGGAGGAGGCCAGCTTACTCGATACTAATAAGAGAGCTACAAAAGAGCAGTGGTCTCGCCAGAGAACATACAATAAGCAAATACAGCACACTCACCAAAGAAGACCCAAATGGTACTTCTCTCTCCTTCCTATTTTTAGATGAATCCCCACACACCCTACACAGAGAACAGCAGTCTACAAATATATACATTAGTATTTTAAAAGTTTAACAAAGACCTGGAACAGGTCCACCTGTGGCCACAGGTTGGCGACCTACCACCTGGAAAACATGGGGTCTACCACCCTTACAAGCTTGAAAGAGCATTCTCACTATCAAAACCAACGGCAGACCATCAGAATCATAATTTTCTCATTATTGGCCAAGCCACAGGCCTGATGTAAGAAGCACCTTGAGTTAAAGAAGAATGGAGAGGGTAGTTCTGATCACCTTCAAAGTGATGAGATCCATCGACAACGCTGACACCTCCCTCAGATCCTTTTTTCTAGAGTCTCGCCTTCTCTGTGTCCTACTCCTCCATGGAGGCGACACTAGTCTTCTGGCCCTGTCAGCAGCCCGGGCCAGGTCCAGTCTGTCTGGATGAGGACTCAGACCTCAGCGGTATGCTCAGCAGGCCAGCCTGGTACGCCTGCAACAGGCATCGTGTGCAGAGCATTAAGGGGCTTAGATGGCAGAGTCTGAGCTTTCAGTGTTGATGTCCGCTCAGAAAATTAGATGGTTAAGAAACCCTCTCATCAATCTGTGGCATCAACACATACCCATATTCCTTCCACAAACTCTACACAGGGAACAGTGGTCTACAAAGAAAATACTTTAATATTTAAATAGTAGCAAAGACCTAAAACAGTTCAACCTGCTGCCACAGGGTGGCAACCTACCACCATGGAAAATATGAGGTCTACAACCCTTTCAAGCCTGAAAGTTCATTTTTCTCTTAGCAAAATAAGGTCCATGCCCCCTCAACCTCAGTATGAGGTCAGGAAGGAATGGAAGGCTCACTGGAGCTGTATGGATTATGATTATGCCTCAGCGCAAGCGGGACCTGAACCACCAGGACCAGACACTGAACTCTCTTCCCTTGAGAAGAGAGCCAGACGAGAACAGAGCGTTCTCAATGGAAAACACTCACAATTTGCACAGGCAGCTCCCTCGAGAACTTCCTATGCGTGCTCTTCCCCAGACAGAGAACAGACAGCTTGTGTGTGTCATCTGGTATCAGATCTAGGACACGGATCCACACACTTAGTAAGCCTACTAGATTTCTCTGTGCATTTCATTGCCAGTCGATGGTGCTTCAAACATAACAGTCCCAGTAGGTAAAAAGAGGATGACATGTTATCTAGGCGTGCCTTATATACTTTCAGGTATATCGCCGGTCAAGTCAAGTCAAGTCACCCTTATTTATAAAGCACTTTTTACAATGCAGATTGTGTCAAAGCAGCTTTACAGTGATAACTGGTATATAATTTTTATATATATAGAATTTATATAGAATTTTTAAAGAATTTTTAAAGAAAATGGTGTCATTGTCCAGCTTAAGTAAATTCAGTTTGATTCATTTCGTTGTAAGAATCAACCCACTAAACATTGGACGTCGGATAGACGTGCAGATCATGTCTATATTAGGTCCGTCGGTCCATGACCATTTCTGGACATCTTTTCGACATCCAAACTAGGTCCACTATTTGGACATCCAACCATAACCCAACTTGGACGTCATCTTGACGTTCAACATTTGACCTTGAACCGGGTAATTTTTTTGGACGTAATTTGGACGTCTATAACTGTAACGAAGCGGGACTCAGGCAGAGATCCATTTGCAAGCTTTATTATAAAAGAGCGTGGTCGTACAGGCAGGGTCGAACAGGGGCAAGCAGGAACAGCAAAGGGTAGACAGAATCGTAATCCAGGTACAGGCAGAGGTCAGGGCTGTCAGATATCACTCACAGGTTGGTATACAAAGCAAGGGTCAGGACAGGCAGCAACGGGTCAATAAACAGGAAACAGACAGGAACGGTAACAGACAGGGAAATAACGCTCGGAATTGTCACAGGGTGAATCAAGACTTCGCGGTGAGGTGGTGTGTGTGAAAGTCCTTTATAGTCCTGGTAATGAGCTGCAGCTGGGTGTGGTGATCAGTGTAGTGTGCTAGGCTGTATGTGGCAACAGGTGATTGGTGTGGAGTGAACATGTGACTGACAGGGAGGATTGTGGGAAGTGTAGTCCGGAACTGACAGGAGCAGACGGTGATCGTGACAATAACAGGTGCAGGAAATTTACTAATATGTAATATTTGTTTTATAGGGCCTATCAACATGATTAATAGAAGAGTTCAGATGCAAAAGCCTCTAAGTGCCATCTGAAATTTTCTTCTAGAATGATCATTTTTATCAAGCTTGCATATTTAAGTTCAATAATTTCACTTAAATGGCAATGCAAATTACCTATCAATTGTCATTTAAGTGAAAGAACTTAACTATACAGTCTTTATAAAAATTATCATTCTAGAAGAATTTCAGATGGCACTTAGAGGCTTTTGCATCTGAACTCTTCACATACAGATTGTTTATAAACAAACACGATTTATTATGTGAATGCCTATTTATTTATTCAGGCCATGTTTTATTATTTTATTTTTTTTTACATTTTCCTGTTTTTCTTTAACTGGTTTATTTAAAGTAGCCTAATCAAGTTATTTCTTTATGCATACATGTATTTTTGCATGTTTCTCTTTATTTATTTGGAAATGCAATTTGTGGGAAATTATAGTTCAGAAAATAATTTCATGGTAGCATATATTAGGCCTATCCTCCTTATTTCTAATTTAAAAAGAACCAACAGCAGCTAAAGGACAGGCGAGGACAACTCTCTATTAAGGGCTTTGGATTTCAACCAAAGAGAAAAAAACCAGTCAACATCACTCTGATTGGTCGAGGCAGCACATCATCATAACCCAACCAGTAAACGCCACTCTGATTGGCCGAGGCAACACGGCAGGCATTTCGCGCGAGTGTTCAACCATTGCAAATTGACAGCACAGCTTTTCAGCCTGCATCGCTGCATTTATTTTTGAATAAAGATGAAAATGGTGATATTGAATTGCGATTTATTTGTATTTGTATAACTGTAGTGTTGTATTCCCATGTTTCCAAAGGGTGGAGGACATGTTTTCTGTGCCAGTTAATTTTCCAAAGCTTTGTTTGGCTCAACAGCTAGGCACAGAAAACATGTCCTCCCCCCTCTGGAAACATGGGACCACAGTTATAGAAGTTATAAAAACGAAGTCCAAAATAAGTCTAAATTTGATATTGAAAAGACGTCCACAAACGACCTCATTTGGACTATGAATAGCCCTTACACGGAGGTCCCACGGACGTCAACATTAGACGTGCAAAAGACGTCGCCTGGCGTTACAAAACAACCCCTTCAATGGACCGAATTTGGACGTCCAAAAATGACATGAAAAAGACGTCACTCCGACGTCACATTGCGCAGTGGGAATAGTTATAAATTTAGTTAATTTATCTATATCAGCACTGGAGTAAACAGTGATGTCATCATCCACCTCAGTTCAGTTCACATACAATGATGTCTATGCAGGCAGATCAAAACATTGTTGAATATCAAATGTCAAGTGTCCCCAACTAAGCAAGCCAAAGGCGACGGCGGCAAGGAACCCAAACTCCAACAGGGGACATCAGGTGGCGAACAGGTGTTAAAATGGAGAAAAAAACCTTGGGAGAAACCAGGCTCGATATGATATTGCCGTGATTTGATAAGTGTTTCAGACGTGGAGGTGTTCCCCTAGTGTTTTGATGCAGTGCGAGTTCCCTTTCGAAAGGGAACACACAGCCATGTATGTTTATAGGGCTGTACAGGCATCTAGTGGCTACTTGATGGTGTTACAGATGATAAATGATGAATAATGTAGAGATAAATATTTAGTCAATATATTTTAGTAATATTTAGTAAAATCCCTTAAATTACAACATGTTAAAGAAAGAAAAATACTATTGTTGATTCAATTATTATTGAACCAAATTTTAGTAAATAAAAGTCTGGAATTGCCCCTGATCAATAGACAGGTGAAATATGCATGTATTAGTGCAGATACTAGGCCATACTTGACCTACTTTACAGTAGCATCAAGATCACAAACTAATATCATATGGCCTGTGTGGCGAGCAGGGCGGGCGAGAGCCGTGAGGGAACGGCGCGAGGCCGGTGACGCGAGTGTTAATGATCGTCACCTGTGAGGCGCACCGGCCTCGAGTCCCTCACGGAGGAGCTCCGGAGGCATAAAAGGAGGAGCGACGCCAGTGAACGGACGAGAGAGGACCAGGCCTGGACTTTATGTTATGTTTTATTATGTGTGTGTGGCCGGCAGACGTCCGCGAGGGTCTGCCGGCATTACTTTCGTTTTGTGTTTGTTTAATTTGAGATTAAAGTTTTTGTTTGAACGTTCGCCGGTTCCCGCCTCCTTCTTCCCACATATACGAACTGTGTTACAGCCTGCTGAAGAGGATGAGGAGGAGGAGAAATATACACACACTGAATACACAGAAATTTTCTTAACACCAGCTCGAAATAATAATAATATGAACGATGCTGAACAAAATGAAGATAAATGTCTTGGCATCTGGCGTGTTTATTGAACCAATCAGAATAGAATACATCGAGAGTCAGCAAGAAGCTCATTTGATTGGCTACAAGAAG
Organism: Anabarilius grahami; assembly: GCA_003731715.1. Taxonomy (NCBI): domain Eukaryota; kingdom Metazoa; phylum Chordata; class Actinopteri; order Cypriniformes; family Xenocyprididae; genus Anabarilius; species Anabarilius grahami. The sequence continues at coordinate 305,212 of RJVU01000082.1, read as the reverse complement.
AAGGGCGTGCCTTCCTCTTCATACTTGCAAAACTGAGAAAGAGAATCGTGCCAAAAACGTCTCAGGTTACGTATGTAACCATGGTTCCCTGAGAACAGGGAACGAGGCTCTGCATTTGCTTCAACGCTATGGGGAACGTCCACGTGACTCGGTGTCGAAAGCCAAATGTCAACAAACTCCAATCCTATTGGCCGGCGACAGCCCATGACGTAATGGGGCGCGACCCCGGAAGTATAAAAGGCGTGCCTAGCGAAACAGCCAGTATCTGAACTTGTCTTGAGGGACTGTTCAGCAGGCAGCCCGAAGCATGGCAAGGAAACGCAGAGTCTCATTCCCTGTTCACAGGGAACCATGGTTACATACGTAACCTGAAATGTGGGAACTCAACTCTGTGTTTGCTTCAATGCTATGGGGAACGATATACCCACGCCGCCATGCTTGAGGGGAGTGCAAGCCAGAAAACGGCTAAGAAACATAGGAATGGTTCCAAGGGAAACCAAAAGCATCTCACCCTAGGGTCGCACCAGGCTGTCAGTGACAGCATTCCCTACGGCCAAACAGCCCAAACTAAGCCTAAAAGAGGCTCTCCGTAGAAAGCCTACCAAGGCTCTCGCTCTGGCTTCTTGGACCAACAACACTAAGGAAAGTGGCCGGGAAACTGTAAGGAGTCCCGCCAGTCACTAGAGGGGAACAACATCACCCTCACTGCCACCAGGGAGGCCGACCTGGTTCTAAGACCAACTCATAGTCCTAGCCAACCCTGTCTGGATCACAGAATCTCAAAAACGCATTCTTCAGAGAAGAGAGCGAGTAAGAGCGACTGCAAAGGGGCAGTAGGCAACTGAAACCCACACGCAGAGACGGGCATCCTGGAGAGCAGAACTCAGCTGAATGCTATAAACCCTCATATTGAGGGGAGTAAAATCTGCTCGATCCTAGAATCTACTCAGCGCCTGATTATTTGCACTGAGGAGGCTGTGCGCTAGAAAAACCCTAGTAAGGGGAGCACAAACCAGCCTAGGGCTGAACTCAGGAGGAGGCCTAGTAGGCCTACCACCATGTTCAGTTTAGGGAACTAAGCACAATTACGCAGACAACCCTAACGGGGAAGTACTAAGTTCAACCTAACAGGCAGACAGTACTGTGGGCACATGACCAAGGAGGCCTGTAAGGCCTACCTATGCTGGTAGAAAAATGAGAGGCAAGACTCACAAAGTCTAAAGTGCAACGTCAGAAAAACGGAATTCAATGGTGGCCCGTGGGGCCACCTTGAAAACCTCTCTTGCTTACTGCAAGAAACAATGACTAGCATACAACAGAAAAGACTGTGATAGTGCCCACATAACAGTGCACCCAACACAATCCAACGAGCACTGTACTCGGTCTAAAAGGAACCTTTTTACTCTTAACACTCTGAGGTCTGAAAACGCACATGCGCGTTTTGCAGGATTTTTTTCACATTGCAGTAAAACAGACTTAAAATACTCCGTCATTTTTTGTCATAGAGACATAAGTAATATATCAATTGAAACTATAGAATGTCTTCTTTTATTTGTATACACTCAGAGTAAAAACAAAATGTTGTGCTTTTTGTAAAATAAAGAAAACTAACATGATGCGTGATCTCTCGTCTCCCTCTGAACGAACTCCAATCTGATAGTTCTCAGAAAATGAACTGTAACTTAGTGAATTCTAATCACAAAAAAATGACACTTGTGTCTAAAAAAACTTTGAAATGTCAGGTTTTAAATCGTGTAAGTCAAATCGAAAACAAACATTCTGTGTTTATGTAATCTGTATGAAAATAGAGCTATGTCAGAAGTCCGTGATTCAGCTCATTATCCGCTAATGCGGCCACTCCCACGGAGCCAGCGCCATTCAGAGGCAAATTCAGTCAATACATGCAGACATCGTCTCTCAATCGTGTATTTATTATCTTGAAAAGTGTTTATCTGGGTGTAAAAGCCATGGTTAACGATCTCTGGAAGACTGTTTACCTGTTTACTTTTCTTCTATAGATGAATTTTAGATTGGTTTTTGTTTCTTTAGCGCCCTCCGGCTGCAGTATGAATTGAAAACACCATTCATGGAATAGCCTCTTCTTCTTTAGATTAATTTGTGGACTAAAAATGCACAGAGAGCGCCCTCCGACTGCAAGTATGAATTGAAAACACCAGCGCTCATAGTAATGACATTGAATATTAAATAAATATAACTCCTCTGTATAGAAAATTGACATAAACATATGAGAATCCAATATTTCTCCAAATGTGCATGCTTTTAAACTAAAAGCCTATATTCAGACTCTTTGCATCACAGAAATACATCATATTTTAAAGTATAATATAAAACCATTACTTTATATTGTAATAATATTTTTCTGTATGTTTCATATACCATGATGAGCTTAAGACATCACAGAAGGTTTTTTTCACAGCCTACCTGACTGAAATGCCTCATTAATATGCAAGTCATTTCAGCTCATTATTATTCAATTCTTTTGTCTTCTCAGGTGAGAATGAGCCATTATTCATCATTATTCACGATGATTCATGCCTCCATGCATACGGTGTTCCTTGGCAAAAAGTGTCTTACAAAAACTAAATCAATATATTGTTATAAATGAAAGAGTAGTCAGCATAATTTTTACATAATTCTGAAGCAAAAACTCTAGTCTACAACCTCCAATACCCTAAAGTATTGTAAACACAGATTTACTATCCTTTTTTTGGCCTTATTTCAGTGACTTAAGTTTTTTGTTTTTTCAATAACCACACATAAATGTTATTCCTTCAAAAACACAAACATGTACATACATGTTCCTCACATATTATTGTAGCCTAGTTTGTGCTGAATACAGTGTAATGACACTTGTGTCATTAATATGTTTATGAACAACTGAAAAAAGCACAAATGTCAGGGCATGTCAAAACTTCTCCAGGCCCCAAATCAGCCTCAGACTCCAGAGGGTTAAACAAGAGGAGTACAACATACGCCATCATACATGCAAGGAAGGCCCAAAAATGGGCCTGTGACCTCAGCAGCCACGTGGCATCAGCTCGTGATAGTGTTACAAGCGCCAGGAAGGAAACAACCCAACCATAAGGAGGTTACATATCACCTGGGGCCCTGGCCAACCAGAGATGCACTCAGTAAAAATACTTACAACTCTCTAAAATGAGAGGAGTACCCCAAAAGCAATCAGTATGTCCACAAGGTGGCCCAAAGGGCCTTACAACCCTGAACATACAGTGCTTTGGTTTCTAGCGGCCACATAGAACCAACATCCTAGAGAGCAGAACTCAGCTGAGTGCTAGAAACCCTCGCATTGAGGGGAGTAAACTTCCGCTCATCCTGGATCTACTCAGCGCTTGATTATTTGCACTGAGGAGGCTGTGAGCTAAAAAACCCTATACAGGGAAGCACAAACCAGCCTAAGGCTGAACCTCAGGAGGAGGCCGCTGAAGGCCTACAACCATGAACAGCTTAGGGAACTTATCTGTATGTTAAAGCCATGGTTAGAGACCTCTGGAAGACATGCCGTTAGTTCCTGGATTATCCTGTTCTTCTTTAGATTAATTTGTGGACTATGTGCACAGAGCGCCCTCCGGCTGCAAGTATGAATTGAAAACACAGTATCCAGCACTCATAGTAATGACAATAAATATTGAATAAATATTACTCCTCTGTATAGAAAATTGACATAAACATATGAGAATCCATCAATATTTCTCCAAATGTGCATGCTTTTAAGCTAAAAGCCTATATGAAATGCCATAGAGGTAACATAATTGTTCAGACACTTTGCATCACAGAAATACATTATATTTTAAAGTATATAATAGAATACCATTATTTTAAATTGTAATAATATTTCACAGTATTGCTGTTTTTTTCTGTATGTTTGATATACACCATGATGTTCTTGAGACATGATCACAGAGGGTTTTTTCACAGCCTACCTGTCTGAAAGAGCTCATTATTTATGCAGGTCATTACAACTCGTTATGCGATTCTTTTGTCTTCTCAGGTGTAAATGACCCATTATTCATGATGATTCACGCCTCCACGCATACTGTATTTCTTGACAAAAAGTGTCTTTTAAAAAATTTTAATTTCTCTATTGTTTTATATGAAAGAGTAGGCAGCATAATTTTTACCTCATTTTGAAGCAAAAACTTTAGTCTACAACGTCCAATACCCAGAAGTCTTGTGAACACAGGTTTAATATATATTTTTTGCCTTTATTTCAGTGACTTAAGTTTCTTGTTTTTTCAATAATCACGCATAAACGTTATTCTTTCAAAAACACAAACATGTACATACATGTTCCTCACATGTTATTGTAGCCTAGTTTGTGCTGAATACAGTGTAATGACACCTTTTCTATTAATATGTTTACAAAAAATCCTCAGACCCCTGAGGGTTAATACAAAACACCCTTTTGATAAAAACACCCTAGCTCTAGCCTAGCCGTATCTGAGCCTGGGCTTCATCTCCAAATCTCATGAAAAGAAAAAGAAAACGAAGCTCACAAGCTACGTAATGTCAGGCGGCGGACAACGCCATCCGGACAAAACAAAACTGAAGTAATAAAGCGCCAACTCATGCTACATACATATGCTAGCTGAGAAGCTACTCAAAACACAAAGGAGGCTAACCAGCGGCCAAAAACGGCCCGCTGAATCATACACAGCCAACCTAGCACTTCAGTTTTAACCCATTAAATCCCTTTCTTTACTTTTACATGCTCAGGAAAGCTATACAGGAAAAACAAGGTCAGCATATAAAACATAAAGATAGACCTTGCTCACCTTCCTGTTGCTCGAAGACCAAAGATTCCTCCAACTTGCTTCATAGGAAGAAAATCCATGGTTTTGCAGCCAAAAAAGCATCCTTTTTCATTATCAAGCCAGAAGGTGGGCCGTCAGAAAACATATCATCATGGGCCCAAATGCTAGCCTAACCGTTAAAATGCCCGAGCATGTTAACAGCTTAAAATTTTTAAAAACATATGCCGGGAGGCAGGGGAAGAAGGGCGAGGGCAGATGTAATTAGCCCTCCTCTTTTTCCCTGATGTCCACCAGGTTTAACGACAGATGCTGCTCTGTGGCCACCATCGCTGCCATCGATCTCCCAATCAATGACGCCGTCTGTTTGGTGGCCCGTAGAGCGAGATCTGTGGTCCGGAGCAGCTCTTCTACCGCTTCAGGGGACAAACCCTGCCCCTGATCCAGGTCTTTGAGCAGATCAGCCTGATAGGCCTGCAACACAGCCATCGTGTTCAGGGCTGCACCGGCCTGACCCGCTGCAGCATATGCCCTGCCGTTTAAACGTGATGCCGTTTTCAACGGTTTAGACGGCAGGACTGGAGCTTTAAGTGACGGCAGAGTATGGGTGCTTCCATGCCCTCTTGATCTCAACGTAAAGATCAGGAATGGAAGGGGTTATGGCCGGAAAGAAACCGCTCGTCGAGCCGTCCACGGGCAGTCTCTTTCCTCACACGTCCCCAGGGCAGCTGCAGCCTGCCCGAGGCGCGGTCCATAACCTCCAGTAACTCTGCATATGCTGGGCGGGGAGGCCTGGAGGGAGCTCCGGGCTCGCCCGCTTCTTCCACCTCCGCCATCTCCTGCTCTCTGGGGCTAGCAGCCAGAAGAGCACTGGCTCCTGGATCCTGGATAATGATCTCAGCCGCCGCTCTGCCTCGGCACGAGCGGGGCCGGAACCACCAGGCACAGGCGCCTCTCCCCTCGGGAAGAGGGCCAGATGGGAACGGAACGTCTTCATAGGGAGACGCTCACAGTTAACGCAGACAGCACCGTCTGCGCGTGCTCTTTGCCCAGACAAAACACGCAAAGGTTGTGTGTGTCCTCCAGTGTCAGAAACCTCGGACACGGGTCCACACACTTCCTAAAGCGCTTCTCCTTGCAAACATTCTCAGAAGAAATTCTTACCGTTTGCTGAATGACAGTGGCTACACACGACAGTCCCGAAAAACAAAAAGATAATGGCTGTTTCGCTAGGTGCGCCTTTTATACTTCCGGGGTCGCGCCCCATTACGTCAAGGGCTGTCGCCGGCCAATAGGATTGGAGTTTGTTGACATTTGGCTTTCGACACCGAGTCACGTGGACGTTCCCCATAGTGTTGAAGCAAACTCAGAGTTGAGTTCCCTTTCGAAAGGGAACTGTAAGCGCAGCTTAAAGAAAGATGGAACTGTACAAATCTGCCCTACATACTCAACAAGTCGTTTAGACATTTGCAACAGTTTGTTTTTTAAACATACAGATTTGTTTTGCAATTCTTTAAACTGTTGTTTTTGCTTGCAAATCACTGTTCACAGGCTTGCAATGTTTTTGGCCATATTCCCCCCCAAAAAAAGGCAGAAGAATACAGATCATATTTATTTTTGCCTTAACATGAAGCTGCAGTTTCACAATTCATGAATTGCACTTACGAATAAGAGTAAAATGCAGCAATTTTTTTTTTTTTCTTACGCTTGAAACGCAATTTACACCTTTTCAAATCTTCTCTTGCGTATGCAACTTTAATTTACACTTACAATCTTGTGTACACTTCCACAAATATTACCTTGCACATGCGATTCTTTATGGCATCATTTTACCTTCATACACACCAGTCCAGACAAATAACAAATTTGGCAGGTTGTTGCTGTCTCCCACACATGTAAAGAAAAGAGCAGGAGAACAGTATGTCTGTGCTTATGGTTTACAGTGCTTGAGTGTCAGTGTTGTTTTGATCGTGTGAATATTTCTTTGTTTATGTTTTGTGAGGTGAGGAACAAAAGGACTGCTCATGGGAGAAGGAGAGGATGAAAGAAATGTGGGGGTTGGGAGAGAGAAAGAGAGACATTTGAAGGTGATATGGAGCTTTGATGGGGTGCTTTACCAAAATGTTGGAAAAATTGAACACTAAAAGAAAATTATTAAATAGGTGGAGTCACTGAACATTTAAGGAAGTGAGGAGAGAGAAGGACAAAGAACAAAAGAGGAGAGAACAAAGTCAAACATGAAAGAATTAAAGAAATTCATTTTAATGAGAAAAAGGTTTTTGCACACGTTGTGTTGTCTTCACATATTGCAAAATTGCAGTGTTTCTTCTTATTATGATAATTCCACAGCAGTCATTTTTCTAAACATCTTCTAATTTTTGATCCATATTTTAGCATTATCTGTTTCATTTTTGGATTGGAAACATGAGAAGAGCAGGAGGAAACAGCAGAAGTGATGGAGGGCAAGCTGGTACAGAAAACTATTGATTTTCCTGTACCAACCTGGCTAGATGACAATTTTTTCAATTGCTTACATACGTTCTCTTTACATATCACAATGATCTTGTGTTTTGAAACAATGATTATGTAGAATGAAAATATGTACAACTAGAATGAAAGCATGAGATCAGGTTTTGAAAGAATGACTAGCTGTGTTAGAAGTGTGATCAGTATGGAGTTTTGTACTAAGAGTTTTGAAAATTTACACATTAGATGTGAAAATAGTATCAAAGTGAATAAAAAAAAACTGTAAACACAACAAGTCAGAAATGAAGACCCAATGTTCCAATCATTAAATATAGTATAAAACCTCTACTTTTGCAACAACAGCAGCACAAAAGTATTAAAAAAAATATATCAAACAAATACTGAAACAACTGATTAAAACCTCAATTTTAGGTAAAATATTTGTAGTCATCAGTTTAGAAACAGGTGCCTCAACTCCTGTGATGTGTGGCAGAAGCAGCGTGAGACGAGATCTCAGGAGAATGACCAAGCAGACACAGAGCAAGTGTGGTACAAAGCATTCTCAGATTTATTCAGGAAGAAGGGTCATATTTATAGACATAGGTCAAACAACAATCTCCAGGATGGCTTGAGCATACGACTTACAGTTTTTTTTTTTAAATTGCTACAAAGATTTACTACAACAATTACACTACCACTGTTCCATATATGCAGAATATGTGGTCTGCACAGGGCACTAACTACCAAGGGGACACCATCCCACCCTCTATGGGGGCACCATCAACACCACACACCCACACCCAGAAAGAGATTTCAACCGAGGGGGGCACTGAAGTTCTGCATAGGGGACTCATTTGACCAGTGGCTGCCTTGCAGCAATTCTGTAACTTTCAATTTTTTTTTAATTTTTTTTTATACTGTACATTCTATAAAGTAATGACTCATTCACTTTTAGATAGTTTGTTGCCAAGAATGCACACTTTCAACGCTCAACCAAAAATGTAGAATGGCTTACTTGTAAGGACACTGAATTTTAAAAATGATCTGCAGGTAGAACTGAAACATGACAAGTAATGCAGTTTTCGTAATGCCATCAGCTGTTAGTATTTTGACAGTCACTGCACTATGATTGACTATATGTTCATGTTGGATAGAAAACTAGTGCTAGTGTTTTGACAGAAGGACTCGATTTTGAATCAGGTTTGCTGTGTTTTGTTAGAGTTAGTATATGTTGAAAAGGGTTTTTAGCATTTTGAAATGTAGATTTTGTGTTTATTTTACAAAATATGGTTTTGGGCAGAAAATTAACTATTTGGCTAATTGTGTGAGGTGTGTTGCTGTATTACAGTTTTCTTCAATTGCTGAAGCACAATTTTGAAAACAGGGCCAGTTTTTCAAACCCCTTCACACAATTAGCACAACACTACACCAAAGTAGCACAACACCTCAGATAATTTGCTAAATGGAACACTTTTGTCAAAACTATACAATGTCTTATAAAAACCTTATTTTGTTGTCATAACAAACACAACCATCATATGGTCTGATTCTGTTGGAATCAGTTAAACACTCCTGTGCTCAATCTAAAACACTTTTAGCATTTACACAGAGAAAGTGTAAAAATAAATTCACCAACACCATATGACACCAGTTGTGCAGACTAATGAAAATATTTATTTATTTTCGTGTACTCAAGTCAGTCAATACAGAACATTTCAACAAAACATTAATAACAAAACATTTTCCAGTTTTCATACAGTATTACTGAGCATACCATTGTACTGTAAGCTTACAGTAATACTGTAACATAAATTACATATCCAGTTCAGTACCAAATAAAAAATAAAAATAAAAACCAAAACATCTCTCCGCCTAGCTGGATCTGGCCATGGGGCCTTGTCAACATCACAGGCTATATTTTCATTTGCAAGGCAACGTGGGAAGAATCTTTTGAAGTGACGAATCCACCCTTGTATGGATGCTGCTTCAATTTGATCACATGCTTCCTCCATAGCTTGAATGAGGACCATCTTGACATAGGGCCGGAGATCATAAACCTTCCACTGCCATGCTGAGAAGAACTCCTCGATGGGGTTTAGGAAGGGGGTATGGAGGAAGGTATTGAACTGTTGTCAGGTTAAATCCAGCCTCATCAATGTATATAAACTCATGTGGGACTTCCTCCGCATCCATTTGCAAAACTCTCTGAAATACAGCAAAATATCACATATTGTAGATCAATATACAGTAGGTCTGCTATACAGTAAAATTACTTGTACAGTAAAAAGGTTATGTGTGCAGTACAAAATACTACAGTGAACAAAATGTACCACCACATATTTACGCCGCAGGACTTTCACCCTGTCTGAATTTCTTTCAAATGGCACTTTATACAGTTGTTTCATCAGAACTTGATGTTTTTTTTAAGGATATGGGCTATTGTTGACAGAGAGACGTGTTGGACATTATAGAAAATTTGGTGATCATTGACAATATGGGCTAGAATTTCTCTAAGTCTGATTGCATTACAGTTTTTTTAACTGCTTACACTCAAAATCCTTACTCGTCACACAATTTCTGAAACCTCACACTCAAACAGCAGAACCACACACCAAATCTGCAAAACCACACACTAATTCTTGGCCTTTGACTCATTTTTCAATTTCATAAAACACTTTTTGCAAAACCCAGCACACAATTCTCTATGTAACACACACAAATCTAACAGGAAGTATCTTTATTTCCTTTTTCAAACACAACCAATCAAAATGCCACACTAATTCATCAGTGCCTCACACTAACTCCTCACATGCGCAAACACTTATTGCTTTATTTAACACTAACCAATCATGGCTTTAGAATAGGCCTATAAATAGGCCAAAGGTCAAGTTATAGGTTTAGAACAACTTTTTCTGTTGTCGACTTGCTTCCATATTCATCATTTCTAAACCCTACTGAGGATTTTTTTTCTCCACACGGTGCTGGAAAGTGCATGATCGTTGTCCCTATGTCAACATAACACTTCTTCAGGCAATGGAGGAGGCATGTGGAGACACTGACCCTGCTTCCATCCAAGGTTGGATACGCAAGAGAAAATATAGTATGTGATGTGGATGAAGTATTGTGGCTGGACCCAGCCATGAGGAGAGAAGGAGCCTAAATAAACCCAACCATCTCGCCCACCAACAAACACACACACACACACACACACACACACACACACACACACACAACAAACACATGTTGGGTTTCCATGTTTTATGGGGACATTCCATTGGCATAATGGTTTTTATACAGTACAAACTGTATATTCTATCCCTCTACACTAACCTTACCACTAGACCAACCCATGACAGAAAACATTCTGCTATTTTAGATGTTCAGAAAACATAATTCTATATGATTTATGTATAAGCTTGTTTCTTCATGGGGACTTTAAAAGGAAATTTGGTCCCCTACCAGGACACACATATGCACCATTCCTTTGGAATATTCACCTTTTTCAAAATTATGCTAGCTTTTTTGGTTGCTAGGTTTTTTTTGTTTGCTTTTGAGATGTGTTTGTGATATTGTGAATGAAGTGTTTCATTTTGCAAGAGATGTGAGGAATTTTGCATTTTGTGTTTGCAATTCTTGGATTTGTGTGTAAAGTTTTGAAAAAATGTGTGGACGCAGTTGAAAAAAAACTATTGGCCAAAACGAGGCTTATGATATCCCTCTCTTGCTCCTGTGTGAATTTGGGGCCCCTCCCTCCTTGGTGTTCTCGACGTTCAATCCTACATGTAGCTTACTGTAAAATTATACACAAATACATACTAAAACTGTTGATATAGTACATGTAGTAAGCTATGGATTTTCTGTTGACAGAAGATAAGTTTCTCACCTGTCCTCTTCACGAAATGTCCGAACTATTGATGCTACCGTGTACCTGCTTAGGTTAGGCTGTACTCTCAGTCCAGTCTCCCTCAGTGTTAGTCCTTGGTTTATTACATGGTCCACAATTCTAGCACGAATTTCGTTACACATATTTGGTTGTCTTCTTTGTACATGTCCTACCCCTCCTCCAGGTCTTCCTACCACTCCTCCAGGTCTTCCTACCCCTCTTCCTCTCCCCCTCCCCCTTCATCAAGTACCGACAGATATTACAGTTTTTTCTGATTGCTTAAGCACATTTTTTGTAACTATTGGCTATTTTTGCAAAACTCTACACACAAATAAGAAAACCTTTCACCCAATTATCAAAACATTGTAGTTCTCTTGCAAAAGCGAACACAGCTAGATTAACTCTTCACACCTTCGTAAAAATGGTGTTTTCGTATCAAACAGTAAACACAAGCCATCATCTACTAAGCACACAATGTGCCAACTACACACTGATGGTATGAATACAAAACACATCTGGCTTTTGCTTTCTCTGTGTACAGATGTCAATTTGAGGTCATACTTTTGTCATAGTGTCATAAAAACAAGGATCCAAACTTCAAGTATTGGTGTTTATTCACACTCATCAAAACCAAGACAAAGTCAGAACACAAAATAGTAATTTCACAAAAAAAAGAAAAAAAAAAGACAATCAGCCTACATCATGTCGTCTTTCTGGGTCCGGCCACACAATTTCGTCCACATCGCATGCGATATTCTCCAGTCCAAGGCACCGGGGAAAATATCTCCTTGAATGCCGTATCCAGGCCTGACATGATGCCTGGTCAATATCTCCACATGCCTCCTCCATTGCCTGTAAAAGGGCTACCTGTTGATGAGGATGACGGTCGTACACTTTCCAGCGCCAGGCAGAGAAGAACTCCTCAAAGGAATTTAAGAATGGAGAGTATGGAGGGAGGTTGAGTGCCATGAAGGATGGGTGGTCTGTAAACCAGTTGCGGACCAAAGCAGCCCTATGGAAACTAACATTGTCCCATATGATGACATATCGGGTATGCTCTGGTCTCTGAACAGTGAGCATGTCATGTAAGGTGTCCAGGAATGCAATAATGTGTGCAGTGTTGTATGGGCCTATGGTTGCATGATGGTGAACAACACCATTTTGGCTTATAGCTGCACACATGGTTATGTTACCACCACGTTGTCCTGGGACATTGATGATGGCACGGTGTCCAATAATGTTCCTGCCACGTCTCCTGGTTTTACTAAGGTTAAAACCGGCCTCATCTACAAAAAGTAGCTCATGTCCCATGGCATCTGCTTCTAGTTCCATCACTCTCTGGACAAGACAAAACAAATGCAACACATCAGGCCCATGCACAGCACTACAGTATGCACTTCCAAATTCAGAACCAATGACACTATAGCTTACCTGCACATAGTCATATCGCAGTTGCTTTACACGTTCTGTGTTTCTCTCGAAAGGAACTCTGTAAATTTGCTTCATTCTTATTCTGTGGCGCGCAAGTACACGACTTAGTGCAGAAATGCTTACACTGTGTATATTTTGAAAGATGGTGTCATTATCAATTATGCGCTGCTGTATTTCGCGCAGTCTTATTGCATTATTGGCAATCACCATGTTCACTATATGGGTCTCTTGCTCTGGAGTGAACATTCTTCCTCTGCCCCCAACATCTGGACATCTAGCAATTCTGTAAAGTAACAATTTCAGTATTTTTGCATGTATGGTACTGTTGTGTTTCTCATTAGAGTATGGCAGTGCTACAAAGTACTTACCGATTCTCATTTCGAAATGTCCTAATGATGCTTGCCACAGTGTAGCGGCTCAAATTAGGCTGAACCCGTTGGCCAGCTTCCCTCAGGGTCATCCCATGGTTGATGACATGGTCCACTATTGTAGCTCTGATGTCATCAGTTATTCTATTTCTTACTCTTCTTACCCTTCCTCTTTCCCCTCCTCGTCCTCTTCTTGCTCCTCCTTGTCCTCTTCCTCTAACTTCCTCTAACCCTCTCGCTTCTTCACCTCCACGTCCTCTTCCTCCAACTTCTTCACCTCCACGTCCTCTCCCTCGGCCTCCTCTGCCTCCTCGGCCTCCTCTGATTCTCACTCTTCTCACTCTTCTCACTCTTACTGCTCCTTCCATTGTACTCCACACAGACAGCTTACCTGTGGCTTATTTATAGTGCTTAGGCTGATTGCAAAGTGAATTAATTATCTAAAACAGTTTTCACATGTGAAAGTGTGCCAGACAGTTGGCAAAATAGTGTTAATGATAGCCATACATGTGTATAATTTTGCTAGGAGTGTGTTGGAAATTTGGTAATTGAGAGTAAGAAGTGAGTTGTGTTTAAAGTTCTGCAAAAAGAGTGTTGTGCAGTGAATTGTGCCTACAGTTTTGCAAAGTGTGTGTTACTAAATTGCAAACTGAGTGCAAAGCAGTGTTTGTGCTTTTAGTTTTGCAAACTCAGTGAGTGGTTTTGCTGTACGTATTAATAGTTTTAGAAATTGTGCTACAAGAATCACGATTAGCGCTTAAGCATTCAGAAAAAACTGTAAATCAACACCTGACTGACCCTGTCAGGAAGCTTAAACTGGCCCAAGGTTGGATCTTCCAGCATGACAATGATTCAAAGCACATCAAAAAAAATAAACAACAGAATAGTTCACTGATCACAGAATGACCCAAACCCCATAAAAAAAAAACAACAACTAAAAATCAAAAAAAAAAAAACTGGGATGAGCTGAAGGAAATAGTCCACAAGAACGGATCTCTGAATCTGAAGGATCTGGAGAGATTCCGTATGGAGGAACGGTCTCAGATATCTTGCCACATGTTCATCAACGTTATTACGCATTATAGGAAAAGATCCAGAGCTGTTATCTTGGAAAAAGGAGTTTGCACAAAATATTAAATGAAGGGGTGCCAATAATTGTGGCATACATATTTTTTGACATATTACAAATTTTCAGTCAGTTTTGCTCAATATTTGCCAATATTTTATGGAGTCCACTGTAAGTTATTCTGTGGACACCACTTAGATATCCAGCCATTGAGTGATGGCAGTCTGCTCTGTATCTCATCACCCCGGTAAGTGGGGAGGGGGCCAGATCATATTACAGTGCCTAACATAGTACTTGCACACCCTTTTAATATTTTTTTAGTGATCTCCAGGTCAGACATCATTAGTGTCAACAGTCATAGGGTATTTACATTTAGCAGTAGCCAGCACTTTTAAATTTGCTTTGATGACAGGTGCTCTGGCTCTCGGCAAACATTTGACTATGGTGGCTGATGTCTCTATGTTCACATTCCGTACAATAGAATTGCCAGTAACTAGTGATCTCCAGGTCAGACAAGTACCGACAGATATTAAATCAACACCTGACTGACCCTGTCAGGAAGCTTAAACTGGCCCAAGGTTGGATCTTCCAGCATGACAATGATTCAAAGCACATCAAAAAAAATAAACAACAGAATAGTTCACTGATCACAGAATGACCCAAACCCCATTAAAAAAAACAAAACAACTAAAAATCTAAAAAAAAAAGTCACATGTTTGCCGGGAGCCAGAGCACCTGACATCAAAGCAAATTTAAAAGTGCTGGCTAATGCTAATCGTAAATACTCTAAAATTATTATTCACGTTGGCACAAATGATGTTCGACTTCGCCAGTCGGAGATCACTAAAATTAACATTAAAGAGGTGTGTGAACTCGCAAGTCCAATGTCAGGAGAAGTAATTTGCTCTGGTCCCCTTCCTGTTCGTAGGAGTGATGAGATAGTTAGCAGATTATCATCACTCAATGGCTGGTTGTCTAAGTGGTGTCCGCAGAATAATATAGGTTTCATAGACAATTGGAAAAGTTTTTGGGGCAGACCTGACCTGTTGAAAAGAGATGGTATTCATTCCATTCGGGATGGTGCTGCTCTTCTCTCTAGTAATATGGCACATAGTCTTAGAACTAAAACATGACAAACTGGGGCCCAGGACAGGAAGCAGACAGACTGGCTAAACCGACCGTCTGGTAGCTGCCTCACGTTACAGAAGTCAGATAATTCCCAACACATAGAAACTCTCGCACCTAGATATTATCACATAGAGACTGTGTCTGTACTCCGAATTAGTAAAAACAAAAAACTTCCAAACCCATTTAATGGTAAAAATTTAATTGATGTTCAACAAATAAAAAATAGAGATAATAATGATAAACAAATGATAAAGCTTGGGTTGTTAAATATTAGATCACTTTCTTCAAAAGCACTTATTGTGAACGATATTATCACTGACAATAATCTAGATGTGCTGTGTTTGACAGAAACCTGGCTAAAACCGGACGATTACATTACTTTAAATGAGTCTAGCCCTCAAGGTTATGATTATCGACACAATCCTCGACAGAAAGGCAAAGGGGGAGGTGTTGCTGTAATTTATAGTAATATTTACAGTATCAGCCAGAAGTCTTTCAAATATAATTCCTTCGAAGTGATGGTGCTTTACGTAACATTATGTAAGTTGACATTTGTGCTGGCTACTGTATACAGGCCACCAGGACACCATACAGACTTTATCAAAGAAATTGCCGATTTTCTATCAGAATTAGTACTAGCTGCAGATAAAGTCCTTGTTGTTGGTGATTTTAATATCCATGTAGATAATAAAAAAGACTCATTGGGATTGGCATTTACAGACATTCTAAACTCTATTGGTGTTAGACAACACGTGTCAGGACCCACTCATTGTCGTAATCATACTTTAGATCTAATATTGTCACATGGAATCGATATTGATGCCGTTGAAATTCTGCAGCAGAGTGACGACATCTCAGATCATTATCTAGTCTCGTGTATACTACATTTAGTTAAAGCGGCTAAACTGCCTCCCTGCCATAAATATGGTAGAACCATCACTTCTACCACTAAAGATCGCTTTATAAATAATCTTCCTGATCAGTTTCATCGCCTTAGCATACCAGACAGCTTAGAAGACCTCGATGTTGCAACAGAAACTATTGCCTCTGTCTTTTCCAGCACATTAGACTCAGTTGCTCCTTTGCGTTTAAAAAAGATTAAGGAAATTAATCCAACGCCATGGTACAATGAGCACACTCGGGCCCTAAAAACAGCAGCTAGAAAAATGGAGCGCAGCTGGAAGAAAACAAAACTAGAAGTATTTCGCATTTCGTGGAGAGAGAGAATGATTGAGTACAGAAAGGCCTTAAAAACTGCTAGATCTGCCTATTTTTCAAAACTTTTAGAAGAAAATAAACACAACCCTAGGTATTTATTTGATACAGTGGCTAAATTAACAAGAAATAAAGCTTCAACTTCTGATGTTTCCAAAGAGCACAGCAGTAATGACTTTATGAACTTCTTTACTTGCAAGATTGATAATATTAGAGAAAAAATTATAACCATGCAACCGTCTACTACAGTATTGTGTCAGACAGTGCATTGTAGTGTCCCTGAAGAAAAATTCAATTCATTTACTGCTTTAGGAGAGGAAGAATTGTCTAAACTTGTTAAATCATCAAAATCATCCACATGTATGTTAGACCCTATACCGACTAAGCTATTGAAAGAGATGCTTCCAGAGGTCATAGATCCTCTTCTTAATATTGTTAATTCATCTTTATCACTAGGATACGTACCAAAAACTTTTAAGCTGGCTGTTATTAAACCTCTTATTAAAAAACCACAACTTGATCCTAGAGAATTAGTCAATTACAGGCCGATTTCAAATCTCACTTTTCTGTCAAAAATACTAGAAAAGGCAGTTTCATCACAACTATGTTCCTTTTTAGAAAGAAATAGTATCTGTGAGGATTTCCAGTCAGGATTTAGACCGTACCATAGTACTGAGACTGCTCTCATTAGAGTTACTAATGATTTGCTCTTATCATCAGATCGTGGTTGTATCTCTCTATTAGTGTTACTGGATCTTAGTGCTGCATTTGACACTATTGATCACAATATTCTTCTAAATAGACTCGAAAACTATGTTGGCATTAGTGGAATTGCATTGGCATGGTTCAAATCATACTTATCTGACCGTTATCAGTTTGTAGTAGTAAACGATGAGATGTCATATCAATCACAAGTTAAATATGGAGTACCGCAAGGCTCAGTACTAGGACCGTTGCTTTTCACTCTGTACATGCTACCCTTGGGAGATATCATTAGGAAGCATGGCGTTAGTTTTCATTGTTACGCTGATGATACTCAGCTCTATATCTCTTCGCGCCCTGACGAAACTTACCAATTCGCTAAATTAACAGAATGTATAGCTGATATAAAAAACTGGATGACCAGTAATTTCCTACTACTAAATTCAGAAAAAACAGAGATTCTAATTTTTGGACCGAAAACTTCTTCACGCAATAACCTAGAATACTGTCTAACACTTGATGGCTGCTCTGTTAAGTCTTCGTCGTCAGTTAGGAACCTGGGTGTGCTCTTTGATACCAATCTTTCATTTGAAGGCCATGTTACTAGCATCTGTAAAACCGCATTCTTCCATCTTAAAAATATATCTAAACTACGACATATGCTCTCAATGAAAAATGCAGAACAGTTAGTTCATGCGTTCATGACCTCAAGGCTAGATTACTGTAACGCTCTACTGGGTGGTTGTTCCTCCCGCTTGATAAATAAACTACAGCTCGTACAAAATGCAGCAGCTAGAGTTCTTACTAGAACTAGGAAGTATGACCATATTAGCCCAGTTCTGTCATCACTGCATTGGCTTCCTGTTAAACATCGTATAGATTTTAAAATCTTGCTAATTACTTACAAAGCACTAAATGGTTTAGCTCCCCAGTACCTAAGCGAGCTCTTAATGCATTATAGTCCTTCACGTTTATTGCGATCTCAGAATTCAGGCCAGCTGATAATACCTAGAATATCAAAATCAACCGCAGGCGGTAGATCCTTCTCCTATTTGGCACCTAAACTCTGGAACAATCTTCCTAGCATTGTTCGGGATGCAGACACACTCTGTCAGTTTAAATCTAGACTAAAAACGTATCTCTTTAACCTGGCATACACATAACACATTATCAATTTATATTTTCAAATCCGTTAAAGGATTATTAGGCTGCATAAAATAGGTCAGCCGGAACCAGGAACACTTTCTATAACACCAGATGTACTCGTTACATCTGAAAAAGAATGGCATCTACGCTAATATTAGTCTTTCTGTTTATCCCGAGGTTTACCGTAGTCAACCGGATCCGGGCCGTATTCAGCTGAGACCAAGGACCGGAGCCATGACACGACCACAACGCAGCCCTGAAGTATCAGCAGAGATCGAGTCGACTAGATCATCCATTGTGAAGGCCTCATCGACACGACAGCCAGTAGCACAGTTCCTCAACAAACCGTCCATACCGGCGTGATGAATACGATCCTCAACTGGACATGACCACAACGCAGCCCTGAAGTATCAGCAGAGATCGAGTCAACTAGATCATCCATCGTGAAGGCCTCATCGACACGACAGCCAGTAGCACAGTTCCTCAACAAACCGTCCATACCGGCGTGATGAATACGATCCTCAACTGGATGGAACTGAAATAAACACTTTGATTGGTGCGATCCTATCAGACTTATGATAGCAACCTGATTCGTAACAAAGCACTGTTCGCCAGAGGAGAACTGGCCCCCTGACTAGGCCTGGTTTCTCCCAAGGTTTTTTTTTTTCTCCATTTTAACACCTATTTGCCACTTGTTTGCCACCTGTTTGCCACCTGATGTCACCTGATGGAGTTTGGGTTCCTTGCCGCTGTCGCCTTTGGCTTGTTTAGTTGGGGACACTTGACTTTTGACTTGACATTTGATATTCAACAGTATTCTTGACATTTAATCAACAGAGCTTCTGATCTGCCTGCATTGACACTATTCTTTAAGAGCTGCTGTGCAGCCAAAATTATTTACCAGTTATCAATGTAAAGCTGCTTTGACACAATCTGCATTGTAAAAAGCGCTATATAAATAAAGGTGACTTGACTTGAGGTGACTAGGGCACTTTCAACAGATTTCTCAGTGGGTGCGTCACTGAGTGGGGAGAACCTGTTTAATGGTTTGACTGGAACGAAAGAGCAGTTTTGGTCCCGTGACCATGCTGTCTCACAGTCAGCCAGCTGCCATGCTGCAGGGGCTCTGCAAGTAACAATAACAGGAGAAAATGCCATGACTCGCCGTGTTTGTTAATTGAATCCTTACCACAGTTGTTCGTTAGACTCATAAAAGTTGGAGCTGTAGGAAACCCCCATCGGCCCAAAAACGGAATCCGACGGCCTGGGCGAAGGTTAACGTATGTATGTCTTTTCAGCGCCCCTGTGAAGTTAATTTAATTTCACTCGTTTAATCTGACTCCAATTTCAAATGATTATTACTCTTAGGTTGTGTTTCCAATTAGAAATGAATAATTTGTTATGTATTAATTTAGATATTTGATTATTCTGGGTATCCCATATTTTCAATTATTCGTTCATTATGGACCCATCATCGCTCAGAGAATTCGCATTGGCTGACTGCATTCTCACGGACATAAATTCGCCAGTTTATGATACTTAGTCAGAGAGTGTAGAGTTTACAAATGCATTTGAGTCAAACCGCCACATGCTTGTTCATACAAAAATACAGTTTTCTTAGTCACGATACAACAACTTGCTAATTCAACAACAGACAAACTCAAAAGTCCCATGATGTGCTAACATGCTCCTTTCATGGGGCTCTCTAGGTTGACCTGTCCTGACGCAGATTTACGGAAATAACGGACTCCAATAATTTACTAGTTATAATGATTTCAGAAGAATCCAGAGTAAATCTGGATTTACCCATTTTTTGGGGTGGGGGGGTTGCATACTGTAGACATGTGAGGACAGTTTAGGGCAAGGCGTTGTCCTATGCTATCTCTTTGAGATCTTCTCTCCAGATGAGCTTTATTGCTTTATGATTAAGTTATATTTAGAAATTTAAAAAACAGGGAATGATAGTAAAATAGAGATAAGGTGTAAACAAGGCGTACAGAGCTATAAACTCAAACCACTCAGCAGCGAGGCTTTGTGAAAAGAACAAGTTAATTTAAATTGATACTCACTGAAAATCTTATCCCCCACTCTCTAATCTCATTTGAGTTTATGCAAATTCCAACTTAAACACATTTAAAAACAAAAACAAAAAAACTCCTAACCAATCAGGCTGTAGAATAGCATCACAATGAAATAATCTGTTCCACTCCAAGAACTCTTGGCAGAGAAACACACTGATGCACAATGCCAAAAAATACCTTATCTTGATGGACACATTCATTATCACCTTCTAATTACAGGTGCATGTCCAGACGGATTGATTACCTGTGCAGGCGGGTGATGTGGAGGGTTAGTGTTACAGCTAGCAGGACGCAGGGGGTCGGGGACCTGTGGACAGCTGTGTGTGGGGTGGGGGTCCTTGGAGTTCTCTTTTCATTCCTCTACTGACTCACTATATTATTCATAAAGCTCTAGAGGATCTATCCCACAAGCCTATGAATAACAACCCACCTCCATATGAAATACACTAACATAATTTTTTCCCCTTCTTTTTCACATGCAGGATGGTAGAGCCATGGTATTATTTGAAGTTTCCTACTGTATGTAAATAATATGGTGTATGATGAATAATCATTCAGTGCCATGGTTTATATGAAAGTGCCATGGTATTAACATCTGATACATCAGTGTATCATGGTTCTTACAATGGTATTTACTATTTAAAGTCAAAGTATACTTCATCGTCCCTTCAAGATTTGGTATGGGCGCACATTACTACATTCACAATAAAAGGTACACACATTAAAACACCAACACAAATAAATAAATACCAACAACAACAGCAACAACCAAACAATCAATTTGAACTATGTAACAATATTTATTAGCTCAAAAGGGGAAATATTAATAATTAGTCATAACTCGTTATGAATAATTATAAATATTTGAATCAGTTAATAAAATTAACTTAATATGGCTGAATTAATATTACAATCAATTAATCTGTTCGGCCAGCGAACACTCAGTATTAATTGTCTATCAACTTGTTATGATCACCGTCTGTTCCTGTCACTTCCCGGACTACATTCCCCATCATCCTCTCTGCCAGTCACATTCACACACTCCACACTAATCACCACACCCAGCTGCAGCTCATTACCAGGACTATAAAGGACTTTCACTCACACCACCTCACCGCGAAGTCTTGTTTACCTTGTGTGCAACTCTGAGCGTTTATCCTGTCTGCCTGCCTGTCTGTTTCCCGTTATCGACCCGTTGCTGCCTGTCCTGACCCTTGCCTTGTATACTGTTCTGTGAGTGATATCTGCCTAACCTGACCATTGCCTGTTTCCTGACGACGATTCTGCCTGTCCCTTGCTGTTCCCGTTTGCTCCTGATTGACCCTGCCTGTACGACCACACTCACTTTTAATAAAGTTTGCAATTGGATCCCTGCCTGAGTCCAGCTTCATTACAGAAGACTTCGCCAAACCAAGATCCAGCAGCTTTTGTGAGTGTTTCTGTCACATCCAGCATCAGCATGGACCCAGCTATACGTCTCATCCGCCTTCGTCAAGGTAATAGTACCCTGGAGGACCACAATCAGAAGTTTCTGGATATTGCCCATTATGCAGACTGGCCTGACTGTGCACTTATAGACTTTTTCTGTGATGGCATTAATCAACTCCTTCAGAATAAACTTAGACAAGAGGGACCGCGTCCCTCACTTACTTGTTTTCTGGATTATGCGTTACTGACTGTTGGCTCTCCGTTTACGGTGGGTGTCGCGGAGAAATGCGACACTTCGCTGAATCACGTAATGGCCGCCGCGCCAAAGGACATTCACAAGATGGCGGCTACCATCATAACAACACCAAGTCACGTCTCCGCTGATCGCCCAGAGCAACGTCACGCCTTCGCTGATCGCCCAGAGCAATGCCACGTCTCCGCTGATCGCCCAGAGCAACGTCACGCCTTCGCTGATCCCTCCAGAGCCCGCTCCAGCCCGTGAGCCCACTGCAGCGTCCACAGAGGAGGTGAACACAGAGCCACCGCCTCACCCACGTAAAAGGAGGAAGAGGAGAAAGAATGCTTCATTCGGCCTTCAAGGCTCGGAGGCCTTCCCAGAGCCCGCTGTGGGCCCGGAGACCACTCCCGAGGTCTTCCTTGCTCCACCCAAGCGTCTTGCCCTGCCGACGTCGTCCAAGCGTCTCGCCCTGCCGGCGCCGCCCGAGCGTCTCGCCCTGCTGGCGCCACCTAAGCGCCTTGCCCCGCCGGCGCCACCCAAGCGCATTGCCCTGCCGGCGCCAACCAAGCTCCTTGCCCTGCCGGCGCCACCCGAGCGATTTGCCCACGAACCCGCCACGGCCTCCGTTGAATTCCCCAAGAACTTTTTTTGGGGGGGCCATATACCTGAGGGTGGGGAGCTTGTGGGTGGGGAGCTTGTGGGTGGGGAGCTTGTGGGTGGGGACCCTGCCCGGCCACGGCCATCAACGGCCTTCAAACTGTTATGGCCGTCTTTGGATTATAAGTTACAGTGGTCATCTATTGACTCTATCTCGCCAGGGTCGCCCACGGCACCTGACCCGCCGTGGCTTCCTGACACTCCTGACCTGCCGTGGCTGCCCAAGCCACCTGATCTGCCATGGCTACCCAAGCCACCTGACCTGCCGTGTCCGCCTGAGCCACCTGACATGCCGTGTCCGCCTGAGCCACCTGACATGCCGTGTCTGCCCGAGCCACCTGACCTGCTGTGGCTACCCAAGCCACGTGACCCTCCGTGGCTTCCCGACACTCCTGACCTGCCATGGCCGCCCGAGCCACCCGACCTGCCGTGGCTGCCCATGGCACCTGACCCGCCATGGCTACCCGTGGCACCTGACCTACCGTGGCTACCTGAGTTCCTGGACCTGCATTGGAGACCTGCATGCAGACAGGATAGGTCAGCTGCCATGGGTTGCCATGGCGGGTCTGGTGCCACGGGCAGCAACGGCAGGTCAGGTGCCACGGGTAGCCATGGCGGGTCAGGTGCCACGGGCAGCCACGGCAAGTCAGGTGGCTCGGGCGGCCATGGCATGTCAGGGGCGGCCATGGCAGGTCAGGAGCACCCACCCNAGGAGCACCCACCCCCCCTCCCTAGCTGTTCCTTTTACGCCGCGAGGATGCGCCTTCCGGGAGGGGGGCGTTATGTTATGATCACTGTCTGTTCCTGTCACTTCCCGGACTACATTCCCCATCATCCTCTCTGCCAGCCACATTCACACACTCCACACTAATCACCACACCCAGCTGAAACTCATTACCAGGACTATAAAGGACTTTCACTCACACCACCTCACCGCGAAGTCTTGTTTACCTTGTGTGCAACTCTGAGCGTTTATCCTGTCTGCCTGCCTGTCTGCCTGCCTGTCTGTTTCCCGTTATCGACCCGTTGCTGCCTGTCCTGAACTCGCCTTGTATACTGTTCTGTGAGTGATATCCGCCTAACCTGACCATTGCCTGTTTCCTGACTACGATTCTGCCTGTCCCTTCCTGTTCCCGTTTGCTCCTGATTGACCCTGCCTGTACAACCACACTCACTTTTAATAAAGCTTGCAATTGGATCCCTGCCTGAGTCC
Source organism: Anabarilius grahami (assembly GCA_003731715.1). Lineage (NCBI taxonomy): Eukaryota > Metazoa > Chordata > Actinopteri > Cypriniformes > Xenocyprididae > Anabarilius > Anabarilius grahami. The sequence goes on along the minus strand of RJVU01000082.1, from coordinate 281,400 downwards.
AGCTTCATTACACAACTCTTATAGAAAGGATATTTTCTGTGGCCACAGAGTATCACTTTCTTAGCATGTAGCTGTGATCGAATCGTTATCAGGGACATTGGTTTTATAAGCAGACCAGAATCAGCTCGCAAGAGTGTGCACACAAGTTTTATTTAACTACATCACAAACACATAACTAAACTAACAAACACAAACATACCATTCACGCAGTGAGAGAGTGGAAAATGAATTTGAACCATATCATAACAGGGGAATGAAACAATGGAAAGAGTAAATTAACAATTGCTGGACGAACCATCCGTTTCAATACTATAAAGCACCTTTGTTAAAAGGGGTTCACAATCTTAATACTAAATTGCCATTTAGTGTTCAAACGATACTTGCAAATGCCTTAGCTGTCTGGATCTGCAGGCTCATAGGAAAATCCTTGATGGTTTGGTCCGCTGGCGTGGAAGTTTTAATCAACATCTTCGGCGTGGATGAAGAAAATGAAGACAAACTTTGCGCTGTTAATTTGACTCTTTTGTGGTCGCTGCAGTTGTGCATGGCTTGAAGTGAAATGGAGGCCTACCAGCCCGGCTTGGGCCGGGTGGCCCTCGCTGTACCAACAAGAACAGAGTGAAGAACTAGAAGTCCATAAGCACTAAAACTAAACTCAACTGAGTGTGATTTTTGTGGGGGCTTTTGAACTCTCCAGACAGTCGGCACCTTCAAATCTTGGCTTGACCAATGAGAAAGGTGCCATTCTCTGGCGGGGGATTTCATTTGTTTGAAAGTGAGTTCATTTGCCTGGGTTTGTATGTTTGTGTCCAATTATACTCTGATAAATATAACAAACATACAATGCATTCTATGATATTTCGATGTCCACCAACATGTGAGTCGTTAAACAAGGAGTAATTTGATAGTAAACATCACCTAGGTGAAATACATTATCTCATAGTTCCAACTTTCAGGCATGCCTAACACTATACAACATATGAAAGAACAACATACAAACAGTAATAATAGACACAATGTTCTGGGGAAATGCATGTTCATTCATTTAGACAAGGTTGTCAATGAATTAATGGCAAAGACAACCTCCCCTTTCGATCGTTGTTGTTTATCCTCTGGACAACAACGAGCGACGTCAAAGGTGCAGAAAGATCAGACACATCTGGCATGCAGGGCTGGAGGTTGTGGTGGTTCCCCAGGCCGCTGGTGTAGCTGGTAGTGGGGTTCAGGTCTCTGAGCTTGCTCAGCAGTTGTCGAGGTAGCAGGTGCCTTGACAGTGTCACCTGTTGTCCGGACACCTGTGGAGCAGGTGGTTGTAGGAGGAGGCTACCGGAGTTGTAGAGTGAAGAGTGTTTCAGACTCACCTAGGTCTGATGGCAGAGGAGCAGCAGGTGATTGTAGCCTCTGCTCTCAGTCAGAAGCAGTCTGAAGTTTGCAGTGTCACTCTACTCTTGTGGCGTGGCTGACTTGAGCAGGGGTGCATGGTGTTGTGTGAGTGGTCAGAAGCTTGTGCTTCCCAGTACTCATCAGGTAAGTACTTTTCAAGGAGCTCTCTTACTTGCGTTAGAAGCTCCTGTGGGTCTGATGCAGGCGTGTCCAGTCGTCCTTGTGCAGCCTCAGGATGGCTGCTGTGTGAAGGGCGTGGAGGAGGAGGTGGTTGCTGCCTGCTGTTGGAGGTCCTGCGGTGTCTGCAGGATGAGGATGCTCCCATCCATGGCTTCTTCCCGTGGTAGGTCTGGTACCTGGGTCTGTTGCCATGGGGACAGTTCTGTCCTTGGCTGGCTAGGAGCCTTTTGGAGAAGGGTTTTGCATTGTAGCAATGCTGTGCGCCTTCTGGTGCCAGCTCTGGGTTCTGGGTTTTGCAGTTCACAGTTCCTTGTGTGTTACAAACCATTTTTGATGAGGCCTGGTGTTTGTTAAAGGCCTTCTGTGTCAAGTCACGTAGTTGGCGAATAGGCATTGTGCGGGGGCAGGCCGTAATGCCTAAATGGTGACTTACAATCGGATGGAGATTTCGGAGGAAAAGGCTCTTGAAGCTGGTGTCCTCCTCCATCCCAGGCTCATTGCGACCTCCGAAGTAAGCTTATCTGAGTCTGTGGTAGTAGGCATAAGGAATTTTATGTCTGCCTTGTTTGGGTGTCTAGGGCAGCAATCAGTCCGCTTTCAGACTCTGAGTCTGAGAATTCCTTGATGATGGCTTGTTTCAACTGCCGGTAGTCGGATTGGATGCTTTCTGACTGCCGAGCCAGAAAACGCCACACCTCTGGTCCGGAAGTGATCCAGAGAAGATAGAGTCTATCTTGGTGGGTCGCACTCGTCAGAGACTGCAGGTGAAAGTCAATGTCTCGTAGATAGCCGTGGACGTCGTGGTGTCCTGCAAGCTCTGGGGTGAATGCAGGGATGTGCCAGGCTATCCGTTGGAGGTCTTTGACTGTCACTTCACATACCGTTTCAGGGTCTGTCTGAATTAATCCTTCTCCTTCTGCGGCCACAGAGGCTCTCAGGAAATGGGCTGGTGAAGTGTCTAGCAGCGGGCACTGGCTCCTCCCTCCTTTTTGTGAAGGGTTGGGGGAGTTTGCACTGCTAAGGTAAAGTTCAGGCAGGTACCCTTTTCTTAGGGGGTCCGTTTGCAGTTGGTAGGATTGTTTAGTTATTTTTGGACCATGTTAAGCTCCTCTTTAATGCTGCAGAATCGCTGAGTCAAGTTCTGGACGTCAGCTCTGGCTGCATGCAGACTGCCTTCAAGGGCCTTAACTTTAGCGTCTCTCTCTTTAAGTTCCACATTAGCTGTTTTTAACAGTGTCTTTGTATGAAACAGTTCTCTTTCAAGGTCTTGCTTGGTGGCATTTTCCAGTTGCTCTCGGTGCCCAGCAGCGGTCAGAGCCTCCTGAAGACCAGTGATCTCCTTCGGTTGTTCTGTTCTGTCGCCGTCCTTGCATATGCCTGGTGTTGTGTCTCGCTGAGCAGAATGGAGCTGTGTGACTGGCAGTTTGAGTTCATTTACCTCCTGTCGGAGCCCTGCAAAAGAATGGGCCAAGGAGATAATGAAACTGGTCAGCTCTTCGTTGCTCAGGCTGGGTACCGGGTGTCCACTTGTGTCGCCGTCTCGCTGTTCCTTCCTTTGCCACTGCAGGTCGTTCGCTGCTTCAGGCTGAAGGATGTCCATCACGCTGCTCCGCCATGCCTCCAAAGGGTGCTGGTGGGGGGCAGGGCTGGATGTCTGAGGCATGCTGGCACATTGGTGGGAACACAGGAGAGACATGGCAAAGGAAAAATGCAAATTCATTTGAGGTGGCAAGCTATCTGTGTGGGGGAAGCGGCTATTTGCTAAATTCACCAAGAATTTGAGTGTCTGTGTTGACGGGTCTGTAAGTAGTCAGCTAATGACAGGCTGTACGTGTAGTCAAACTATTACTCAAAACTGATGGTTCTCACAGGTTTGGTCACTATGAGGGTAACAAACAAACAAAAGGAAGAAAAGGAAGAAGAAAGAAAAAAAATTAGATGGAAAGGGAAAGGAAGGGAGATTTACCTATTTAGTTTAAGTTAAGAGATATTGCTAAGCAGTTGTCACTTGTTCAAGTAAATGCTGCAGTAGACTCATAAAACCATAGGGGGCCTGATAGCTGAGCTAACAGGAACACATCAAACACCTAAAGGTCAAAAAGAAGAAAAAGAAACAATGGGAAATGTTTCTAGTTCTCTCTGAGGCTCACAGTGCATTTACGGTAGCCGTACTTCATGGACTAGGCACTAATGAGTGAGAAGGGGTAGAGAAGAACAGGAATTAGGGTACTAATAACCTGTATAGCTCATTAAGGAAACGGCAGTTGCTAGAACTGGATTCCTATGCAGAGAGAGAAGATGTTGATGGTAAGCAAACTAAAAATAAGGTAAAAAGCAAAAGTAGAATGTCCTTATAGCTCTGAAAAACTTAAAGGGAAGGCAATTGAACAAATTGATTTAATTAAATGTTGAATTAAATTCAACTTAGCTGAATATGGATATTCAAGCTAAAACCAAAGTAAATAAATGAAATAAAATAACAATAGAGGAGGAGTAGTCAAAAATAAAATAAGGTATATGGGGAAGGACCAACCTAACTGGGACAGGAAAGTACGTGAGAGCTCAAACAGAGGGTGAAACCCTAGTTAGGAGAGGCAAAGAGAGAGGAAGTGTTAACATTACACTCACACCGTATCTAAGTGTTAGTCGGATGCTAACAACTAACGGTTGATTGAAAAGGGCTTTAACTTGTATACCTGTAGGCTGCTAAAGAGCTAGCTTTAGCTACAGGCTGTTTGTGTGTTTACACAAAGTTCTGTAATGTGTTGCACTGTTATCAGATTGAACCGGAAAAGCCTGCTCGCACCTTCCGGGTCATGCGTTGCTAAGGTAACCAATGTATGTTCACAGCCAGCACAAATGTAGCATTTGAGCCACTGTAAACCCACATGGAAACCCAAGCATGTGTCGCATGTAACTCTTTCACCAATCAAAACAGTACATTCACTTCACAGACAATGGCGAAATTACTAGTTAGCTAGGCTAGCATTAGCACCATTAATTCGGCAATTGTTTCAAATTCACACGAGCGGATCGATATGAATACAATACCTAACTCGTTCTGAGAAATGAGCATTGCTCAAATCACCATTAACAATACTGTAGTGAGATTACTTCGTCACTCAGTTTAATTCATGACCATAATCTGAGATTTCTTCATCAAATTAATGCATTTACAACTGAAATTTGGAGATTGCTTCGTCCAAGATCAGGTTAATTTCTTATCGTACGAATTAAACATGCATTATTATAGCTTTGAAAAGCTTTCCACAGCTCGTAGGAAGGCGCATTCAAACTATAGTGTTATCTGATTTTATCAGAAACGCTGAATGTATAAGATGTTAATAAAAACTTATGTGACAAACATACAAGATTGATTTCTGGGTCTGCTCAAAACTAATGTTTGAAACGATGCCTTTAAATTCTCCACCAAAAATCTTTAACATTATTTATTAGCTCGTTATGATTAATTATAAATATTTGAATCAGTTAATCAAATTAACTTAATGTAGCTGAATTAATATTACAATCAATTAATCTGTTCGGCCAGCGAACACTCAGTATTAATTGTCTATCAACTCTTATAGAAAGGATATTTTCTGTGGCCACAGAGTATCGCTTTCTTAGCATGTAGCTGTGATCGAATCGTTATCAGGGAAATTGGTTTTATAAGCAGATTAGAATCAACCTGCAAGAGTGTGCACACAAGTTTTATTTAACTACATCACAAACACATAACTAAACTAACAAACACAAACATACCATTCACGCAGTGAGAGAGTGGAAAATGAATTTGAACCATATCACAACAGGGGAATGAAACAATGGAAAGAGTAAATTAACAATTGCTGGACGAACCATCAGTTTCAATACTATAAAGCACCTTTTTTAAAAGGGGTTCAGAATCAGAATCAGAATCAGAAAGAGCTTTATTGCCAGGTATGTTGTTTACACATACTAGGAATTTGNTCCCCCGTCTGCGCGTCTTCCTGAAGCGTCTTAACAGCGCTGCCGCTGCGCCAACTAAAACGTTCAACAAAACGTCTGAATAATCGAAATCCGGTAAAAGATTTTGTGGTGTGTACTGCCGAATGTTCAGCAGTTCATCCCTGGTAAAACTGATGGTGTTTGAAAAACAAAAAACAGGAAAAACGAACAAAAACAGAACAAACACTGAAGAGCTATGCACTGAAGCTGCCATCCGCGGCGCCATCTTGCGTAGTCTTAATACTAAATTGCCATTTAGTGTTCAAACGATACTTGCAAATGCCTTAGCTGTCTGGATCTGCAGGCTCATGAGAAAGTCCTTGATGGTTTGGTCCACTGGCGTGGAAGTTTTAATCAACATCTTCGGTGTGGATGAAGAAAATGAAGACAAACTTTGCGCTGTTAATTTGACTCTTTTGTGGTCGCTGCAGTTGTGCATGGCTTGAAGTGAAATGGAGGCCTACCAGCCCGGCTTGGGCCGGGTGGCCCTCGCTGTACAAACAGGAACAGAGTGAAGAACTAGAAGTCCATAAGCACTAAAACTAAACTCACCTGAGTGTGATTTTTGTGGGGGCTTTTGAACTCTCCAGACAGTCGACACCTTCAAATCTTGGCTTGACCAATGAGAAAGGTGCCATTCTCTGGCGGGGGATTTCATTTGTTTGAAAGTGAGTTCATTTGCATGGGTTTGTATGTTTGTGTCCAATTATACTCTGATAAATACAACAAACATATAATGATACTATGATATTTCGATGTCCACCAACATGTGAGTCATTAAACAAGGAGTAATTTGATAGTAAACATCACCTAGATGAAATACATTATCTCATAGTTCCAACTTTCAGGCATGCCTAACACTATACAACATACAAAAGAACAACATACAAACAGTAATAATAGACACGATGTACTGGGGAAATTTAGACGAGGTTGTCAATGAATTAATGGCAAAGAGTCCAGTTTATAGACAATGTCTGGTTCTAGTGGCCTGTCTCCTAAGGGTCTTTGAAATGTGTGTAAAGAGCACATGGTGCAGATGGGGTGATAGCGCTCAGTGGGGGAGCCAGACCTTACAGGGCCTGCATGGGCGATTGCCTTTTACAATTGTGTTTGATCACTCCAGACGCTAGAACTACTACTGACAATTACTGGTACGGACACAAATTAGTTATTATACCTTTTTCATTTACAGTGTGGGACTCTGTAGCTTCTCCCAGAAGAAAGCAATTGGTACTGTGAATGGGCCTGAGTGGGGAGATTGTGAGATAAAAGATAGTGATGATAGTATGGAGTTGAATCAAGAGACAGTGAGATCAAAAGGAAAGAGAGGGGGTGTGNAGGTTTGAGGAAGGCAATGGTTTATCATCAATGAATCCGATTAAACAAATAACAATATTGAAAAAATGTTTCTTTTGCCCACACTGCTTCAAAGAACACATTGCAAAGAACATGCAACACATCTTCTCGTCCAGGCCCTGGTCATTTCTAGGCTTGATTACTGCAATGCTCTTCTGGCTGGACTGCCATCATGCACAATCAAACCTCTACAAATGATTCAGAACGCTGCAGCACGTCTTGTCTTTAATGAGCCCAAAATGGCCCATGTCACACCTCTCTTCATCTCTCTGCACTGGCTACCACTTGCTGCTCGCATCAAGTTCAAGACATTGACGCTTGCTTACAGATCTATTACAGGCCTCCTACTTTCACTCACTCTTACGAGTCTACATCGAAAACTCATCTTTTTCAAGAGCACTTAATCTCATCATAAAATTTTTTTTAAAAATCTATGCTATCACTTCCTTTAATCCCTCTTTTCTAGTTTGTTACTCTAAGCAATGTCTGAAACTTGTATTGTGAGCACTTCTTGTCTATTTGCCTTTTCACAATGACTTGCTTGTTGTATTCCTCACATGTAAGTCACTTTGGATAAAAGTGTCTGCAAAATGAATAAATGTAAATGTAAATGTAAAACTAAGTGGGAGAAATTTTTATGCTAAGGTACTGAGAGTTGGAAATCTACCAATTGTGTGTAAAAGTGAGGAACAGAGAGATGAAGCAAGGAAAATCAAGGAGATTACAGAAATAGAAAGTGTTAAATGCGATCAATATTGGGATAGGAAGTAACTGGAGTAAAGGAGTAATCTGGGGGGTGCCAATTAATGTAAATATGGAGGATCTTAAGTCAAATTTAGGAGGGGGAAGGTTCAAAGAAGTAAGACGGTTGCAAACAGCCAGGGATGGAACAAGGAGTGATAGTGAGGGCATTGTGATTTTTAATGGTGAGATACTCCCGATGAAAGTAATGCTAGGATACCTGAGCTATAATGTAAGAGAATACATTCCAAAACCAGTAAGATGTTATAACTGTCAAAGATTCAAGCATTTGGCTAAAGCATGTAAAGGAAAGAAAAGATGTGGGGGGAATCATGGATATATGAGGAATGTAACCGTAGTGCACACCCAAAGTGCTGAAATTGTGGGGGGAATCATAGTGTGGCAGTAGTGAGCAGTAATGCATTAATGAGGAGACATAGAGAAATTCAGCAAATAAAGACATACAATAAGATCACATATGCAGAAGCAGTGAGAAGGATAAATCAAAAAGAAGGAATTGAGGGAAGACCCAGAATGACTAGACAAACTATGGAAGTACAAAAAGAATCAGTTGAGAGGAAAATGCTGGTAGAAGTGAAAAAGTTGGTAACATTTATTGCAGGAGTGATAAATGCGACAATGGAAATCAAGTCAAAAACAGAGAAAATTTAGGTAATTGTAAAGGCTGCTGCACATCGTCTTGATGTTAGTGGGATAACATGGCAGGAGGTGAGAAATGATTTGAATGCACAAGCAAGTCAAGATAATACTGAATTATTATGGGAATTATTTTGCAATGGAATGCTAGAAGCCTTTTGCAAAATGGACTGGAGTTTAAAAAATGTATTGAGGATTTACCTAATAAGCCTGATGCTATATGTATTCAAGAAATATGGTTGAAAATAAATCTGGATTTTAAGATAGCAGGATATACATGTATTAGATGTGATAGGAGCGAATGGTTTAGTGACCTGGAAGGATTCTGCGATTGAGACTACTGAACTAGGGAGCTGATTGAGACACACCGTAGATTCGGGCCTCGGAGTGTGTAGATAGGCTTGCGGGGGCAAATCTACGTCACTGGGTTCTGAGGCTTCTCTGCATTTATTCATTAGAAAGAGCTGAAGTCATAATAAAAGTTGCTAGGCAGATAATTAAAAGGAAGAGGTAAAATGAAGAAGAGAGCAGTACCCTGCTGGACACATGTTTGTAGTGAGGCTGTTAGAGAGAGAAATAGAAGTTTTAAGATGTTAAGGAAAACTCATAATATTCCAAATTTAATCAAATATAAGAAGGCTCAGGCAATAGTGAAAAAGACTATTAAGGAGGCAAAGAAATGAAGTTGGAGAGAATATTAAAGTAAAATAGGAAGAGTAACAGTTAGAGAAATTTGGGGTATGATAAAGTGTATGAGAGGGATTAAAAAATAATGACAATATCCAGTATTAAAAGCAATGGAGGAATTAGCAGTTACAGAGGAGGAAAAAGCAGAGATGATTGCAAGATAACGTATTAAAGTACATAGCTCAAATAATTTAACAGAAGATGAAATGAGAGGTAGAGAAAGAATGAAAATGAAATACCCAGGTATAAGTCAAGTCAAGTCACCTTTATTTATATAGCGCTTTTTACAATGTAGATTGTGTCAAAGCAGCTTTACATTGATAACTGGTACATAATTTTGGCTGCACAGCAGCTCTTAAAGAATAGTGTCAATGCAGGCAGATCAGAAGCACTGTTGATTAAATGTCAAGAATACTGTTGAATATCAAATGTCAAGTCAAATGTCAAGTGTCCCCAACTAAGCAAGCCAAAGGCGACAGCGGCAAGGAACCCAAACTCCATCAGGTGACATCAGGTGGCAAACAGGTGTTAAAATGGAGAAAAAAAACCTTGGGCGAACCGTGCTTTGTTACGAATCAGGTTGCTATCATAAGTCTGATAGGATTGCAACAATCAAAGTGTTTATTTCAGTTCCATCCAGTTGAGGATCGTATTCATCACAACAGAATGGACGGTTTGTTGAGGAACTGTGCTACTGGCTGTCATGTTGATGAGGCCTTCACGATGGATGATTTAGTTGACTCGATCTCTGCTGATACTTCAGGGCTGCGTTGTGGTCATGTCCAGTTGAGGATCGTATTCATCACGCCGGTATGGACGGTTTGTTGAGGAACTGTGCTACTGGCTGTCGTGTCGATGAGGCCTTCACAATGGATGATCTAGTCGACTCGATCTCTGCTGATACTTCAGGGCTGCGTTGTGGTCGTGTCATGGCTCCGGTCCTTGGTCTCAGCTGGATACGGCCCGGATCCGGTTGACTACGGTAAACCTCGGGATAAACAGAAAGACTAATATTAGCGTAGATGCCATTCTTTTTCTAATGTAACGAGTACATCTGGTGTTATAGAAAGTGTTCCTGGTTCCGGCTGACCTATTTTATGCAGCCTAATAATCCTTTAACGGATTTGAAAATATAAATTGATAATGTGTTATGTGTTATGTGTATGCCAGGTTAAAGAGATGTGTTTTTAGTCTAGATTTAAACTGACAGAGTGTGTCTGCATCCCGAACAATGCTAGGAAGATTGTTCCAGAGTTTAGGTGCCAAATAGGAGAAGGATCTACCGCCTGCGGTTGATTTTGATATTCTAGGTATTATCAGCTGGCCTGAATTCTGAGATCGCAATAAACGTGAAGGACTATAATGCATTACGAGCTCGCTTAGGTACTGGGGAGCTAAACCATTTAGTGCTTTGTAAGTAATTAGCAAGATTTTAAAATCTATACAATGTTTAATAGGAAACCAATGCAGTGATGACAGAACTGGGCTAATATGGTCATACTTCCTAGTTCTAGTAAGAACTCTAGCTGCTGCATTTTGTACGAGCTGTAGTTTATTTATCAAGCGGGAGGAACAACCACCCAGTAGAGCGTTACAGTAATCTAGCCTTGAGGTCATGAACGCATGAACTAACTGTTCTGCATTTTTCATTGAGAGCATATGTCGTAGTTTAGATATATTTTTAAGATGGAAGAATGCGGTTTTACAGATGCTAGTAACATGGCCTTCAAACGAAAGATTGGTATCAAAGAGCACACCCAGGCTCCTAACTGACGACGAAGACTTAACAGAGCAGCCATCAAGTGTTAGACAGTATTCTAGGTTATTGCGTGAAGAAGTTTTCGGTCCAAAAATTAGAATCTCTGTTTTTTCTGAATTTAGTAGTAAGAAATTACTGGTCATCCAGTTTTTTATATCAGCTATACATTCTGTTAATTTAGCGAATTGGTAAGTTTCGTCAGGGCGCGAAGAGATATAGAGCTGAGTATCATCAGCGTAACAATGAAAACTAACGGGATGCTTCCTAATGATATCTCCCAAGGGTAGCATGTACACAGTGAAAAGCAACGGTCCTAGTACTGAGCCTTGCGGTACTCCATATTTAACTTGTGATTGATATGACATCTCATCGTTTACTACTACAAACTGATAACGGTCAGATAAGTATGATTTGAACCATGCCAATGCAATTCCACTAATGCCAACATAGTTTTCGAGTCTATTTAGAAGAATATTGTGATCAATAGTGTCAAATGCAGCACTAAGATCCAGTAACACTAATAGAGAGATACAACCACGATCTGATGATAAGAGCAAATCATTAGTAACTCTAATGAGAGCAGTCTCAGTACTATGGTACGATCTAAATCCTGACTGGAAATCCTCACAGATACTATTTCTTTCTAAAAAGGAACATAGTTGTGATGAAACTGCCTTTTCTAGTATTTTTGACAGAAAAGTGAGATTTGAAATCGGCCTGTAATTGACTAATTCTCTAGGATCAAGTTGTGGTTTTTTAATAAGAGATTTAATAACAGCCAGCTTAAAAGTTTTTGGTACGTATCCTAGTGATAAAGATGAATTAACAATATTAAGAAGAGGATCTATGACCTCTGGAAGCATCTCTTTCAATAGCTTAGTCGGTATAGGGTCTAACATACATGTGGATGATTTTGATGATTTAACAAGTTTAGACAATTTTCTTCAGGGACACTACAATGCACTGTCTGACACAATACTGTAGTAGACGGTTGCATGGTTATAATTTTTTCTCTAATATTATCAGTCTTGCAAGTAAAGAAGTTCATAAAGTCATTACTGCTGTGCTCTTTGGAAACATCAGAAGTTGAAGCTTTATTTCTTGTTAATTTAGCCACTGTATCAAATAAATACCTAGTGTTGTGTTTATTTTCTTCTAAAAGTTTAGAAAAATAGGCAGATCTAGCAGTTTTTAAGGCCTTTCTGTACTCAATCATTCTCTCTCTCCACGAAATGCGAAATATTCTGTGATTGTACAATGGCGTTGGATTGATTTCCTTAATCTTTTTTAAATGCAAAGGAGCAACTGAGTCTAATGTGCTGGAAAAGACAGAGGAAATAGTTTCTGTTGCAACATCGAGGTCTTCTAAGCTGTCTGGTATGCTAAGGCGATGAAACTGATCAGGAAGATTATTTATAAAGCGATCTTTAGTGGTAGAAGTGATGTTCTACCATATTTATGGCAGGGAGGCAGTTTAGCCGCTTTAACTAAATGTAGTATACACGAGACTAGATAATGATCCGAGATGTCGTCACTCTGCTGCAGAATTTCAACGGCATCAATATCGATTCCATGTGACAATATTAGATCTAAAGTATGATTACGACAATGAGTGGGTCCTGACACGTGTTGTCTAACACCAATAGAGTTTAGAATGTCTGTAAATGCCAACACCAATGTGACTTTATCATTATCTGTATGGATATTAAAATCACTAACAACAAGGACTTTGTCCGCAGCTAATACTAACTCTGATAGAAAATCAGCAAATTCTTTGATAAAGTCTGTATGGTGCCCTGGTGGCCTGTAGCCAGCACAAATGTCAACTTACATAACGTTACATAAAGCACCATCACTTCGAAGGAATTATCTTTGAAAGACTTTTTTTTAACTCCCCCATTTGCCTTTCTGGATTGTGTCGATAATCGTAACCTTGCAGGCTAGACTAATTTAAAGTAATGTAATCGTATGGTTTTAGCCAGGTTTCTGTCAAACACAGCAAATCTAGATCATTGTCTGTGATAATATAATTTACAATAAGTGCTTTTAAAGAAAGGGATCTAATATCCAGCAACCCAAGCTTTATCATTTGTTGATCAGTATTATTTCTGTTTTTTATTTGTTGAACATCAATAAAATTTTTACCCTTAAACGGGTTTTGGGAATTTTTTGTATTTACTAATTTGGGGTACAGACACAGTCTCTATGTGATAATATCTAGGTGAAAGAGTTTCTATGTGTTGGGAATTATATGACTTCTGTGACGTAAGGCAGTTAGCAGACGGTCGGTTAAGCCAGTATGTCTGCTTCCTGACCTGGGCCCCAGTTTGTCATGTTTCAGCTCTAAGAATATGTGACATATTACTAGAGAGAAGAGCGGCACCATCCCTGGAGGGATGAATACCATCTCTTTTCAACAGGTCAGGTCTGCCCCAAAAACTTCTCCAATTGTCTATGAAACCTATAAAACAGCAGCATGTTTCTGCCGCACAGCTTCTAGTGTCTTCAATTTCACTGTTTTTATTTCTTTCCAGTTCAGTTTGATCGGACACAACCACTCTCTGTGGTAGAGTGGTGGATAGTCCACCTGTATGACATACAATGGAAGAACAGCTGTCTGCTTGCCCATTTTCACATGCACATCAATTACACCTTCAGGATGCAATGCTTGTCCATTGTATGTTCAAAGAACAATGTCCGTTGAGCATAGGGGCAGGTGTTTCAATATTCGATAATACGTCTCTGTAGAAATCAATGACAAAGCTGCGCCCTTGTCCAGTTCCATTTCCAGTGGCATACCTTCAATTTCTGGTTTCACAATGATACTGGACTTTTCTTCTGGCTGTGACAGTTTATACAGAGCTAAATCAGAGTCTGTAGCATTGCATCAGCATCAAGGTGGTGTACACTTCTTTTTTTTACATAGCCTTTCTGCTTAGTTGCTTTCGTTGACCATGCAGCTTTTGCTGTGTTACCACTCTTTTTTCCACATGTATTACAATGTTTGTCCTTAAACAATATTTGTCCTTAAACAATTTTTGTCCTTAAACAGCCATCGTCACTATGGTTATTCTTTCCGCAGTCTTACTCTTTGATAAAGACAGTGCATTTACCATCAGTGATCCGCTGAGTTGCTGTGGTTCACGTGACGCCATTTCCATGGAGACTGCTACCTCTACTGCTCTCTGAAATATCAGTGTAGACTCGGTCAACAATCGCTTTTGAGTAGCCTCACTTTTCAAGCCATACACAAATTGATCACAAAGTGCATCATCCAAATATCCCCCAAATTCACAGTGTTCTGACAATACTCTAAGCACTGCAACATACTGTGTCACCGACTCATCCTCGTCCTGGTTCCGCCTGTGGAAATGAAAACACTCCATGATGACCAGGGGCTTTGAGGAGAAGTGCTGCTGTAGCGTGTCTGTGATGTGCTTGAAACTTTTCTCTCTCAGTTTGTCTGGCATGATAAGACTTCTGAGTAATCCATATGTTTCCTTCGATCACAATGAGTAGCACAGGTACTTTCTTGTTTGCCTCAATGCTGTTAGCTTCTATGAAGTAGTCAAATCTTTCAATGTAAGTGGTCCATGGTTTGATGCTTTTATCAAAAGCTTCCATGTGGCCAATAGTTGCAGCCATCCTAGCTAACCTAGTCACTTTAGCTACACAGAGAAAATAAAATGAAAGTTGTCGTACGCCTAACTACTCCTCCTCTTCACCAATTATATTATGTTTTTCACTATCATAACATGTAGAAAATCAAAACTTATCGTTTTGTATATACATAACTCCTGCATTCAAATAAAAAATATTTGGTCTGATTATTATTATTTTTTTAATTGATTGGCTTGTCGATAGTGTCACAGATCCCTTGTTCCTTGGACTCCAATTCCCATGATCCTCCTGTCTCCACACCTGCACTCACTTCCCTCGTCATCTCCCCATCATCACCGATCATCATCACCTGGACTTCCTCGTCAGCACTCCCTATATATATATATATATAATATATGGACTCACTCCCTTCACTCCTTGTCTGTTCTTATTTGTTATTCGATGTGTTTGGTTGTTGTTTCTCTCAGTTGTTCTAATAAATACCCATTTACTGTGGAAGTCCGTGAACGCCTCGTCTTTGCAACACCAGCACGTAACAGATAGTGAGTGCGGAAATGTTTGGTTGTGTGCTAAGCATAGTTAGCTTAACGTTAGCTGTCATTTTTTAAACAACTACTATTTACATCTGACATGGGTTTCAGTTTTGTGGCGTTAATTGCATACTTTACCACTGAGCCAGGTGTTGCATGATTTAACGTGTTTCTAGTATGTTTGGTATTTTGTTGCAAATTGAAATATGTTTCTGGAAGTGAATTACAGTGTAAAGCATGCCATTTCCTGTTGGTGTGCACCAATGGTGTGAGGACCCTATTGTAATTGCTCAGTCAATTCTTCTTCTTCTCCGAAATGAATCGCATTCTTGAGGGCCTAAACTAGTGTTGAGCAGCATACTGGTTCATACTGAATACAGGTTTTTATTTTTGATATAATATGAATTTTTAATATACCGCAATACCGATTTAAACAATGTTCGGAACACGGGCTGTGCGACACTGTTTGAGAGGGGTCGCTTTTAAATGTCGCATTGTGCACAGCTGTATGTGTTACTAAGTCTGACAGTGAAGATGGATACGACAGACATTGTCGGTTCTGAAACTGAAGCTATAAATCTAGTAGAACATGATGACACGGAAGAACTTGTGCCAAAAAGAGGAGCCGTGTCTGTTGTTTGGTGGTTCTTTGGTTTTAAAAAAATCCAAAGAATGCCTTGGAATATCAAGAATGCATGAAACTACGATCAGCATCCTCCACATCAGCAGGTAACACTGTAAAAGCAAAAGAAAAGTGAAGATGGATACGACAGACATTGAGGGTTCCGAAACTGAAGCTATAAAACTAGTAGAACATGATGACACGGAAGAACTTGTGCCAAAAAGAGGAGCCGTGTCTGTTGTTTGGAGGTTCTTTGGTTTAAAAAAATCCAAAGAATGCATGAAACTATGATCAGCATCCTCCACATCAGCAGGTAACACTGTAAAAGCAAAAGAAAAGTCGAGTCAGTTGTCACTTGAAGACGCGTTTTCTAGAGGTATTGTCTCTGACAAGAAAAGCCAACAGTGGATCAAGATTACAAACTTTATCACTATCCACGAAATGGTCCCGCTTAATACTGTTAAGAAAGAAGACTTCAGGATGACGATAAAGACACTGGATCCCAGATATGTTTTACCAAGTCGAAAATACTTCAGCCAAACAGCAATCCCCAACTTGTACCAACAGCACAGAGCCAAGCTACGACAGACATGTGGTCTGGTCGCACTATGGAGCCATACCTAAGCCTGACGGTACATTTTATAAGTGACGACTGGGTGTTGGGAAGTCATTGTCTGCAAACAATCTACTTCCCCGACAACCACACCGGCGAATTACTCGCACCAGGCTTCCAAGAGGCACTTGATTGCTGGGGGCTGTCAGAGCAGAAGCTAGTAGCCATTACAACAGACAGTGGAGCCAACATCAAGAAGGCTATTGAGCTGAATAATTGGACAAGACTTCAGTGCTTTGGTCACTGGCTTCAACTAGCCTTAGGTAAGCAATTAGTTATTATATTAATATTATTGATAGCTGTCAAATTATATTACAGTGTTTCCCATACATTGGTTCACAATATTAACACTCTCCGCCACAAATAATTTTTCAAAAAGGCTTTGTCATCACATAAACATGAGCACAGCACGTTTCAAAGTTAAAACGTGATTTTATATTAATGTATCTTTGAAGGGAACTGACTGTCTTTAGAAAAGTTTCGATGTAATTTTCATTAAATTTTTCGGTAACACTTTACAATAAGGTTGTATTAGTTAACATTAGTTAATGCATTAGTTAACATGAACTAATTATGAACAACACCTCTGTTCAGCATTATTTAATCTTTGTTAACGTTAGCTCATTCATATATTAATGCATCTATGCATGTTAACAGCACAATTAGTTAACATTAGTTAATCTTTGTTAACGTTAACTCACGCATATTAATGCATCTATTCACGTTAACAGTGCAAGTAGTTAACATTAGTTAATGCATTAGATAACATGAAATAATCATGAACAATGCCTGCAAATAGCCTTAATGTTTTAAGGTTAACTTACTGTACATATTTACATTAGTTTAGTTGGTGAGTTAGAAATGTTCATCCTTAGTGTGTCAACTGCTACATAAACTAATGTAAATATGTAAATTCAGGACCTGTATGTGCGAGTTAACGTTAACAAAGATTAACTAATGCATTAACTAATGTTAACTAATTGTGCTGTTAACATGCATAGATGCATTAATATATGTGTGTTAACGTTAACAAAGATTAACTAATGCTGAACAGAGGTGTTGTGCATGATTAGTTCATGTTAACTAATGCATTAACTAATGTTAATTAATTGCACTGTTAACATAAATAGATGCAGTAATATATACGTGAGATAACGTTAACAAAGATTAACTAATGCTGATCAGAGGTGTTATTCATAATTAGTTCATGTTAACTAATGCATTAACTAATGTTAACTACTTGCGCTGTTAACTATGGCAAGCCGTTTTGACTTTTATTCATTCTCAAGATATGAATTCTTGATATTAGGAATTACATTACCACTAGTAATAATGTTAATTCAACATATAAATATTCAGATCCGGTCACAGATGACCTGCTCGATATTGTGTCTTTTCTTGATCCATGATTCAGAACCACCTACATGAAGAAAGAAAAGGTGGAGCAGGTTATATCCAGAGCAGTCGAAGAAATAAAGTCACTAAAGGATCAAAAGGAAGACACTCCCTCAGGGGCTGCTGCTGCAGCAGCAGGGCCTGTTCTTCCTCCTGAGGAAAAAAGAAAAAAAGTTAGTTTGTCCAGTTTTTAATAAAGCAGAGCACCAGCAGCATGGGCTGCAGTAGAGACTCACTCTCAAAGGAGGCATAAAAATGGAGCTGAGAACCTACTTGCAGACCACAGAGGTTGACAGTGATGCAGACACTTTGAACTGGTGGAGATGCCATCAGGCAAATTTCCCCCGCATCGCAAAGCTAGCTCGGCACTATTTATATATCACTGCCACCAGTGCTCCATCTGAGAGAGCGTTCAGCACTGGTGGCAACATGTAACGTGTCACATCAAACCAGATGTTGTGGACCGTCTGGTTTTGCTGGCTCAAAATTTGTAATGGCTGAAATGCCTTATGTATGTAGCTTGTCCATAATGTTGAAATGTGGGAATACTGTCTGTTTCTATGCGACAGGATAATCCTGCAAGCCAAATTGCACTTTGTATTTGTTTTATATATATTTTTAATTTTGGAATACTGTGCACTGCACCTTGGTTTAATTTGAAGCAATACTATTACTGATGCAAGTTGCATACTTTTGATTTACTATATTTGTTTGAATGTGTGTACACCTCAAAGTCCATATTAATGCAAGTTGCCTTCATGAAGGTTCAGTTGGTAAAGAAGTCTTCAAGTTGCACTTGTTTTATATTTTCTTTTTAGATTTACTTGAGTACTGTGTAGTTTACCTGGGCTTAAACTTGAAGGAATATTATTATTAATGCAAGTTGCACACCTTTTCTATTTATTTGTTTAAATATTATGTATGCAAGTTGCCTTTGCATACTGTTCAGTTGTTAAAGAAGTCTAAACTTGGACTTCCGGGAGGCGCCATGTGAGAGCAAGACGTGCGCGAAGGCAGCTCCATAACTTTACCGTTGGTATATGAAGCAAAACTAAACAACATTTTATTTTCATGTCATTAAGTTCAGAATACCCACTTAAGATGCCAAATAAACCCCAAAAAAACGTAGAACAAATGACCGAAACCCCGAGAGACATTCAAGATGACTGTGGCGGTGAAGCTAGCACTGTGGCTAACAAGGCAGTGCTAGAGGGGATAGCTGCTCTACAATCAAACTTCCAGCTATTTAAGTCGGAGATAGTTGAGGCTATCGACAATAGACTTGACCAGATCTCGACCTCCATTAGAGCAGAGTTAACTGCTCTCAAAAAAGAGACTGATGTCTCTATTTCAGCCATGAAAAGTACGATGGACGATCAAGCTAAAACAATGGCAGAGCTCGAACGTAGCGCAACTTTCACATCAGATACGGTCTCTCAGTTACAAAAGGATGTTGAAAAGCTAACAAGCAGTGTCCTGCAGCTCACGGAGAAATGTACGGACCTGGAAAGTCGCAGCAGACAGCAAAATCTGCGTATTCTAAATATTAAAGAGGGCGAGGAGACTGGGCGCAAAGCCACAGACTTTATTGCACACCTGCTGAAGAACGCGCTCTCGTTGGAAACGTTACCTCTGATCGACCGCGCTCACCGGTCCCTGAGAAAACGCTCTGACAACTCGTGATATCCCCGGGCCTTCGTTGTAAGGATGCATTACTTTCACGACTGGCAGGACATTATCCGAAAAGCAGCTCAGCTCAAATCCATCACCTATAACGGAGAGAAACTTTTAATATTCCCTGATCTCCCAGCAGCCATACTGAAACAGCGTGCCTGTTTTAACAGAGCTAAGGATCTACTTCGAAATCGTCCAGAAGTCCGTTTCGGGTTTTTGTACCCGGCGAAGTTACGGGTCACATACAACGGAGAAGAAAAATACTTTACGGATCCGGTAAAGGCGATCTCATTTGCAGAGCAGCACTTCGGTGATGGTAACGTGTCGACATCATAAGCTCTGCTTATGGGACTTTGTAAACAGACTAGTCTGGTTTTTAGCTCGGATTGGATATTTATAATTAAGCGCTACTTTTATTTTTCTTTATTCCTATTTTGACGTGATTTGTATTATATACAATGCTTATATGCTTCACGGTTCGAATTTGTAAAGACTGAGCTGCCTATGTGTGCAGACGGACATCCATAACACCAAGAGGAACTGTTCACTGAGCTCCTGTTAGTCAGATAATACCAGATGGACCTTTTTTTTTTTTTTCTTTTTTTCTTTTTTTTTTTCACAGTCAAGTTTACTATTTCTTGGTAAATTCTATGTTTTTTAATCTGATGTTCAAGCAAGCCTGTGTTTCCAGGTATGTTTATGTTCCGTTTTCTCATTTTAAGTTTGTTGTGCTAAGGGATTGTGGGAGGGGATGTTTAATAGGGTTCCGTCTGTGGGTGCGTTCTGCGGTAAGGGGAGGTAACCAACGCAAAAACTGTGATGGTGGCTGTTCAGAGTAAGACACCTGATAGAGGGATGGGAGCGCTGACATTTTCTTCTTGGAATGTTAAAGGACTAAACCATCCTGTTAAACAAAGTAAAGTGTTGTCTCATCTAAAATCTATGAACGCGGATATTATATTTTTACAAGAAACACACTTTAAAAATGACTCTCATTCCAAGCTGAGAGCCAGGTGGATAGGACAGTCCTATCACTCTTCATTTTCATCTAAAGCAAGGGGTGCCGCTGTTTTAATAAGAAAAGGAGTCCCATTTAAGCATAGGGTTACGATTGCAGATAAGGAGGGACGATTCATCATAGTTGCGGGGGAAATATTTTCAACGCTCATAACACTTGTTAATATTTACGGTCCAAATTTTGAGGATCCCCGCTTTTTTCAAAACGTGTTTTCCCGGATTCCTGATATATCACTTACTAATTTAATTATAGGGGGGATTTTAATTGTGTTCTGGATCCATATTTAGACAGATCTTCTGCTCAGCGTGCTCCCCCATCTAAAACCAGGGACTTTCTTAACATGTACATTAAAAATTCTAATGTTGGTGACGTATGGAGGCTAGCCAATCCAACGGGGAGAGATTACTCCTTTCATTCACACGTCCACAATTTTTATACCCTTATCGATTATTTTCTAGTTGATGTGAAGCTAATTCCCCTCACGTTTAATGCCACCTATCATAATATTTTAATCTCGGACCATAGTCCAATTACATTTGCTCTAAAATTATCAGAAAATTGCAACAACTCCACCACTGTGGCGGGCAGACCCCTATCTATTAAAAGATATAAAATTCTGTGAGTACTTGCATACACAGCTAGAGTTATTTTTTGAAACCAATGATCAACTTAATACTTCACCTTCTCTCTTATGGGACACCTTTAAAGCATATTTACGGGGCTGTTTTATCTCCTTTAAAGGTGCAAAAAATAAACAAAATACAGCTGCTTTACAATCTTTAGAAAGACAACTTAGTAAATTAGACAACCAAAATGCTATAAAACCTTCTTTAGAATTGCACATGAAAATATTAAATCTTAGATACCAATACAATCAGATTATATGTGAAAAACTTTCAAGATCTTTAATATTTATGAAACAAAAATACTTTGAATTCGGTGACAAGTCACACAAACTTCTATCTAGACAGCTACGAAAGCTGGAAAGTGACCGTACAATTCATCGAATCAAATCAGAATCCGGGGCTTATTTATTATCCCCTACGGAAATTAACATTCGATTTAAACAATTTTATGAATCATTATACAGTAGTAATACAAATGATGATCCCTCAACTATGGAGACTTTTTTAAATAGTTGAAAACTGCCAACAATAGACCAAAAGGATAGAGAATTTCTGGATAGAGCTGATTTAACATTAGATGAATTACAGAACACCATAAAGTCACTTAAAGGAGGTAAATCACCCGGCCCCGACGGAATCCCTTGCGAGGTATATAAAACATTTAACAATCTGTTGGGACCTTATATGCTTAGAATGTTTTCCCAGGCTCTGGAGGTGGGACGATTGCCTCAGTCGTTTAATGAAGCGGTAATCACAGTCCTACCTAAGAAAGGCAAAGATCCAGAGGAGGTTGGGGGGTATAGGCCAATTTCTCTCATCAATGTGGATCAAAAAATTTTAGCAAAAACATTCGCCACCAGACTTAATACACTTTTAGGAAAACTAGTAAATCCTGATTAGACGGGATTTGTTGCAGGTCGAAGTTCTTTTAATAATCTTCAACGTTTGTTTAATATTTTATACTCTTCCCAGACTAATCAGTCCGATCTGGTGATTTTGTTTTTAGATGCTGAAAAGGCATTTGATCAAGTAGAGTGGCCGTACCTCTTTGCTCTGCTACAGAAATTCCATGTAGGAGAGAAATTCATCACTTGGCTCAAAATGCTATATAATAATCCTAGGGCACGCATACTCACAAATAGAATTTTATCACCATCCTTTGCTTTATTTAGCGGCACGCATCAGGGTTGTCCACTTTCTCCCCTTCATTTTGCCCTAGCCATTGAGCCTCTAGCAGAAGCCATTCGCTATGATGAGAGAATTCATGGGCTCCATACTAAAACAACTATTAATAAAATTTCTTTATATGCAGACGACGTCTTATTATATGTGACTAAACCTGCGTCCAGTATCCCTGTAATCTTTAAAGTGATAGAACAATATGGCTCTTTTTCAGGCTATAGAATTAATTTAAGTAAAAGTGAACTCATGCCAGTTGGGCTTAAAGAT
>RJVU01000082.1:199151-251636 GCA_003731715.1 Anabarilius grahami | reverse complement strand
GGTAACACTTTATAATAACTGCACGCTATGAAGCATTAGTTAGGAATTAGTAAATAGTTAATTCATCATTTATAAAGCATTATTAGACATTAGTAAGCAGTTAATAGGTACAGCTATAAATGCTTTATTCTTGATTTATAAGCATATCTATAATGTGTTTAATAATTGTATTTTCATACTTTATTAATAATCAATTTATCATTTCTAAATTAAGTATTACATTATTTACAAACCAGTTATTTAGGAGTTGTCAGTGGTTCATAATATCATTTAGGAAGTGTAAGTAAATGATTAATAAACTATTTAAACATTCATTTATCTTATTATTTAGACATATAGTAGTAGTTACTTAGTGTGTTAATAAATGCTTTATTAACACATATTCCTACTGCAATTCATGATTAAATCAGGTAATTATAAAACATTTAGAAGTGGTCAGTTTACTATTTTTGTGAGCTCATCTAAAGTGAGGACTATTTATGTTTTGTAAAGCTTTTATAAATGAGATTTAAAGGTTCAGTGATCTTCTGCACTGCTGTTCTCTAATGTTTTAAAGTTAGTACCGAGGTAGTTTTGACACTAGGTATATGTGTTAATAAAGCATTTATTAACACACTAAGTAACTAATACTATATGTCTAAATAATAAGTACATAAATGTACATTTAAATATTTATTAATCATTTACTTACACTTCCTAAATGATGAACCACTGACAACTCCTAAATAACTGGTTTGTGAATAATGTAATACATAATTTAGAAATGATAAATTGATTATTAATAAAGTATGAAAATACAATTATTAAACTCATTACAGATATGCTTATAAATCAAGAATAAAGCATTTATAGCTGTATTTATAAATGGCTTACTAATGTCTATTAATGTTTTATAAATGATTAATTGATTATTTACTAGTGCTTAACTAATGCTTAACTAATGCTTCATAGCGTGAGTTATTATAAAGTGTTACCAAGGTTTCTGAGTCAGTGATGCGTTTTTTTGTTTTGTTTGTTTATTACTTACCCTGTAACTACATTAAACAAGAGTGTAACAAGCACCACTTTAATTTACGGCCCGCAATGTCATACTTACTTAACTACATGAAACAAAAGCATATTTCCCCATGTACTAAAAAAGATTGCAATAGTTCTTTCTACTTGCCTTGAAACAACTTGATCAGTGCACTTTCTCGCTAAATTGCTCCCAAACGTATGATTGTTGTCTATCATAATAGTATAAGTACTCCTTAGCTCTAAAATACTTACAGTATAATTAATTTGTTATTTTCCTGGTTGTTACCCCTTTGTTCCCAAGACTTTACATATTGTTCCCCTATACTTACACATACTTACTTTATAGGTACACTATAATTATCGAAAGTTACGCTGTAAATTCGTTGTAATTATGCAGTACTTTCCGGGCTGTAATCTAAAGCGTTACCGTTTAATATTACCAGAGTTTAAACTTTTGACTGCAGCTTTGTCATAAACATTACTGAATGGCACAGAATTAATTGATACTCATTAAATCTAGAAAACACTAAATACACTAATAACTGATCGTAAAAGGTCTTTATCTGTTTTGTTTTGTGTTGTTCTCTTTCCCTTCAAACTCACCCTAATGTAACTTATGCACAGCTAAATAAAAAATAATAATTCAAAACCCACACAGAACATTTGTGGAACAGTTCCCAAAGAAACGACCAAACTGGAATCATGGTCAGAGTGTTTGCTGGGATCAGTACAGTTCAATCTCCATCCAGACACAGGCTGTGATGATACTGTACCTCCTCTCTCTGACTTCTTGAAAAGCCACACGTCATCACTTAACTGGTCTGAATACTAGTTGTGTATTTGATAATAAGTTTCAAAATAAATCATGTGCTGAATTTAGTAAGTGGTTAACAGAGAATTAATTATGTCTGGGCCCTTTCAAGTAAAGTCATGACAAAATAATGCATTAACAAGGCATGAGTTGATGTTAGCTAATAATGAGTTAGTAATGGTTGGGCCCCTCAAAGTAAAGTCATGACACAATGATGCACTAACAAAACATTAAATAAAATATGATTAAACATGCAGTAAGAGTTTCATTCTTATTCCTTTTCACCACCAGAACAAAAAACAGATGATAATGGTTATCTGGAGTTCTTTTATTATTTATTTCCTTACATCAAACATATATGGACTCAAAAGAACAAACCTATAAATACATATGTCACATTTACAAACAAATATGGCGCATCCACAAGCTAATGCTAATCTAAACATACACAATTAAACAGTGGTGTAGCTTTGTTTTAAAAAGTAGATGGGACAGAAATGTGTGTGGGGGTGTATTGTAATTGTACTATTACAACAATAAATGCACAAAATTTATTGACATAGACCTCATGTTTAATATGATAGTTTCAACCTTGCATCTACTATAATACAATATGTCGTTAGTCTTGCGAGTATTTACATTAGTCAATAAATATGTGGATCCGCGTTGAGTATTAGACTAGTGGTAGGCTATGATTTTTGTTTAGCGTGAGGTTCTGGGTTCTAATCCACCATCATATAATTTATTTTATTTTTCTCATTAAAACCAAAGATGTTCATCAGTGATTGTATATCAAGAGCAGGGACACGTTTATGTGAATTTTGTGATTTCAGTGGAACGAATAGAGAGTCTCCGCAACATATGTAACACAAATTGAGATGTTTAAAAAAGTGGTGGGGACAATATCAACCCTGGCAAAAAGTGGTGGGGACATGACATCCCACCTGTCCCACCCGCAAATAACACCTATGCAATTAAACGACAAAACAATAATTACGCTACATAACTTCCTGAAAAACACATGCAGACATGACTTTAATTATCAATTCAGTTAACCAAAGCAGTCAACATGTATTAGATTAAAACACAGCAATACCGTAGCAACTAACATGCCGAGTGAGCAAGCAACTAGAGTGTGCCAGCGCCACTAATGAGTGTCCCACCAGAAATAAACCCTACATACTGTAGTCCCGGGAAGAAAAGTTGTCTAAACATAAATGTACAATAAAAATCAGAAAACACTTTAGATCAAATTAAATTGATTAGTTATTAGTCTATTTTCCACATTTGATTAGACAGATCTATGTAATTTATGGCAAAATAAAATTATTAAATTATTTGTCACATTAATTAAGAGTAGTCATTTTTATTTCTATAATAATGTTTTATTCAATACAGATTGTTAAAGCAGCATACAGTGATCAACAGGAAAATAATGATGCAAACAGAGTTTAATTTTGCTGTAAAGCACTATAAAAATAAACTTGACTAGATATTTAATGCATTAATTAACATTTGGGGTAAACTAAATCGAAGAGTCTCTATAAGAATAAATCATTAGGTCTCTGACTTTGAATTAAACGTAAATAAATAGCGTCAAAATTTAAACTATAATACTGTAGCGATATTAGCTCAAAAAGGAAATATTAATAATTATTCATTATGATTAATTAAGAATATTTGAAACAGTTAATCGGATTAACTTGATGTAGCTATATTAACAGTACAATTAATCAATCAGTTCATTCCGTGAACATTTAGTATTGATTATTAATTAATACAAAGAGAATGTATTTTTAATGGCCACAGAAAAATAATCCTTTCTTAATATTAATAGCAATGATAACAAGATCGATTATTTAAGTGACAGTTATTCACAGACGGGGAGTCAGAACCAAATATGTATTGGGCACAAGTTTTATTAACTAAATCACAAACACATAACTAAACTAACAAAAACATACTATACACAAAAGTCCCACAAACATGGATAAACTGAGAAGGGACAGAGTGAAACCGAAGTGGTAACCGGAAATGGAGTTATGAAGAAAAGTCAAAAACCCAGAATGAATCATCAGTATTCATAACAAGCCTTCTTTGCTAACAAAAAAAGTTCACAACTTTAACTAGCTAGCAGCAGTTTAGTATATCGTACGATACTTGCATTAGGCCTTGGCCTTTTTGAAGAGCGTCTGGATACACTGCGGCAGTATTCTGAGAATTCATTCCAATGGTGATGAGGTTGCAATTGACAAGAGTGCAGATCGACAAGAGAGAGAGGAGAAGAACTGTGCCCTGGCTTTTAGCTCCCGACAGGAAAGTTTACAATCCTTTGTGTTTCTAGCAGGGGATCTGCACATGAACTGGCTGAGTAAAAAGGAGCCATCATCCAAATCTACAATTCATATAGCACTGTACTGAGGTTTCTTCATCAGAAACAGGTTAAGCAATACTGCAATTGGGATTTTTTTTTTCTCAACCAAAGCAGGCTAATCAATTCTGGTATACATGGTGATATAATGATAATGAGAAACAATATGGTATATATGGTGCTGAGTTGAAATTCTTTTGTCAAAACAGACTTACGCTTTAATACTGAAGTTAGAGTTTCTTTTCTAAAGTCAGATTAACCTTATACTGATACCATTTGACACATGTTAAGATGTGTTAAGACTCTTTCGGTTACAGCAAAGATGTCAGTTCACGCTATTTTTTTATTTGCATCTAAAAAGCCAGCAACTAGCGATCTACATGCGTATCTAATGTCGTGTCAAATGACACGTGTGCCTTATCAAAGGCACGCTTTTAGTTGGACGGTGGTTTAAGTGAGTGGCGTTAGGCCGTGCTATCTTAACCAGCTCAATCTGGTGTCACAGTGACGTATCGGGAGTTAGCATTTCCTTTGACAAGTCGTTGTCATGGAAACCAATGCGCTGCCGTGCCAAATCAAACAGTGTATTTCAAATGTCTGCCTGTTTCAAAATATCCATGCATAGTCATAGGATTTGCGGATTACACATTCATTCAAGATTTTCTTCCAATCAGTCAATTTAAATTTTACAAATGCAGACTCATGCTTTCTTGCGAACTCACGTTTACACCTACTTTAATAGCTTTATGCCCTATATTTTGACTAGGAACCTTTGGCTTGTGATGGTTTAATGATAATGGCTTGCGCTGCTGGTGTGAAGTCCATCAGGGTGCATCTTCCTGGTGAGGTCCATTTGCAGTTGGTCGGACTGTTTCAATTCTTTTGGACCACAACTAGTTTGTCTCAAATGCTGCCGAATTGCTGAGTCAGTGTTTGGATTTCAGCTCTGCATGCGGATGGCCTTCAAGGGCCTTAGCTTTAGCATCTCTTTAAATTAAAACAGTTCTTTAATTTTTTTTTTTAAGTGGAAAGTTATTTTTCAGGTCTTGTTTGATGGCATTTTCCAGCTGCTCTCTGTGCTCAGCAGCTGTCAGAGCCTCCTGAAGACTGGTGATCTCCCTCAGTTGCTCCACTCTGTCAGGGTCCTTGCATCTGTTCTGTGCCTACTCACGCTGAGTGGGTTGGTTCTCTGTGGACCTCTGTGACTTGCAGCGTTCATTTATTTACCTCCTGTTGGAAGCCCGTATGAGCTTGGGCTAAGGCAGGGGTCGGCAACCCAAAATGTTCAAAGAGCCATATTGGACCAAAAAAACAAAAAACAAATCTGTCTGGAGCCGCAAAAAATTAAAAGCCTTATATAAGCCTTATATGAAGGCAACACAGGCTGTAAGTGTATATTAGCTATATTAGCCTACTATCAAAATTACTAAGTAGGCTACAAATACATAATGAGGTATTCCTGAGGTTTATATTTAAAGACTGCCGAAAGCTATAGAAAAAAGAAGCAAATGGATTTCACAGAAACAGCTGGACTCCAGCAGAGAAACATGGATTGGCAGTTGTCATTTTGTGTCAAATAGTTGGATTTTGAGTTAAAATCATTCCATATATATTGTAATGTTATATATTATGTTGACAAATCATCAATTAAATATTTTCCATCTTATATTATGCATAATTTGGTGTTTTTAAATAAACAACACTGACAAAAACTGTACTATAAAACTATATATGTTTTAGGGCTGGACAATATGACGATATAACATTGATATAAGTGATTACGTGGATTTAAACCTATCTATATTGTAGTTATATAAAATATTCACAGGCAGATTTGCTTTATGTATTTCCCCGCCATCGAAATCAGGCACATATAAATGTCAGGAAACACGACTCCTGGCTGCATGTCAATATCCATGGATTAGGTTTATTTGACAAGTTGTAAGGAACACATTCAATTCCAACCTTTAGTGTAATTCGTTAGTTTTACTCGCGTTTTCGCAGTTTCCCATATTAAATCCAGTCACGCACCAGGTTCTTTTGCCACTCAGTTCAGCTGAGGGAGCGTGTTTTTGGCGGGAAAGTGACGTCGACGCATACCCTCTATAGAGAGTATGCACATGATGTCACCGTCGACCGTTACGACTGCGGTCACGTCCACTGAGTGGCACAAAGAATGAGCGGCAGCATTGGTTTTCAGCGTGAATGTCGCGAAAACACACAAAACACATCCAAAACGGGAAAGAGCTTTGTGATTGACTGTACAAATAGTTTTGACACAAAACCTGAGGTATATATTTAAAGACTGCAGAAAGCAACAGAAAAAAGAATCAAATGGATCACTGCAATTCACAGAAACAATTCGACTCCAGGCAGAGAAACATGGATTTGCAGTTATCATTTTGTGTCAAATAGTTGGATTTTGAGGTAAAATCATACCCTATATATTGTATTGTTATATACTGTGTTGAAAACTGATCAATTAAATATTTACTATCTTATATTCTGCATAATTTGGTGTTTTCAATAGACAACACTTACAAAAAACTATAGCCTACTGTTGCCAATCTTGCCGTTCCTTTCTCTGCGGTTGCAGGTCGTGGACTGCTTTGGCTGAAAGATGTCCATCACACTGTTCCGCTGGGTCTCCAGGAGGTCCTGGATGGCAGGGCTGGATGTCCTAGGCAAACTGGCACACTTATGGGGACACAAGAGAGAGAGAGAGAGATGGCACAGGCAAATGCAAGTTCGTACAGAACAGCTATGTGGGCCATGTAGGGAGTGAATAGCTGAGGTGGGGGAAGCTAGTATGAGACTTAGTGCTGGTCACAACTAAGGGGTTTGAGTATCTTTGTTGACAGCTGTAAGCTGTGTTGACTGATGACTGGGCTGGTACATGTCGTTAAACTATTACTCAGAATACTGATGGTTTTTCACAGGTTGTCACCCTGAGGGTAACAGATAAACAAAACTGAAATAAAACAATAAAAGGAAATCAGAAAGGGAAAGGTGGAAAGAGGATTTTACCAATTTAGTTTTGCTAGGAGATATGGCTTAAGCAGGTGTCGCTTGTTCAAGTAATTGCTGCTGGAAGCTCATAAGCCTATGGTTAGACTATTGCTAGGCTAACAGAGAAGCACCAAACACCTCAAGGTCAAAAGGAAAGAAACAATAGGAAGTGTCCTTTTAGCTCTCAGGAACTAAAAGGGGAGGTTGATACACAAATTGATTTAATTAAATTTCAAAATTAATTAAATCCAACTTGGCTGAATAGAGATATTCAGGCTTAAACAAAAGAAAGTGAATGAAATAAAATAAAACAAATAGAGGAGAAATAAAGTCGAAATAAAAATGAAATTAGAATTTCCTTATAGATTTAGGAATCTAAAAGGAAAGGTAAATAGACAAAATTTATTTAATTAAATTTTCAAATTTAACTAAATTCAACTTGGCTGCATAGGGATAGTCAGGTTAACAAAGTATTTGAATGAAATAGAAATAAAATAGAGGAATAAGGTTAAAAATAAAAAAGTAAACTTTGAATTTCCTTACAGCTCTAGGAGACTAAAGGATAGGTAACTAAACAAATTGATTTAATTAAATTTCAAATTTAATTTAAATTCAACTTGACTGAATAGGGATATTCAGGCTTAACAAAGTGAGTGAAGGAAATAAACTAAGATAAAAATAGAATAAAGTCGGAATAATAAAGACGACCACACACACACAAATGGTTTAAACCAGTGATGGGTGCCTTTGAGGCATGCCTTGTGAAGCTTCGGAACCCATGCAAATCATTTGTCTTGCATCAGTGATTCGGAGCGTGTATCAAACTGCTAAAGTCATGTGATTTCAGTAAACGAGGCTTTGTGATGCGTCATAGCTGTTTAAAAGTGATTTGAAATGTCAATGGTTTGTCTCTAAGTCTCATGAACCCATGTCTATACATGATTTGTATATGAAATGTGTATAACACATTTAAATGACGCATTTAATAAAGGGAAGAGACATATTTAAAACTCTCGTTTGTCTGATATAGCCCAGTTTTCATAAACGAGCCCTACAGTTTACTGAAATATCATGTCTTAACAGAAACCTCATGTTTAAGGATATTAGATGATTCGTTGATCACCTTTAATTGATTACAACTTCAATAAAACATTTGTGAATGGTTTATTAAAGATGTCTCGTTGAGTTAAGTCTTCGCTACACTTACTGTTCTGACCAGCAGGGGTCACCAGCTTGTCGCGCTTTGAGCGGTTCACAACAGTGACTCATTTGTGACGCAATTGATTTGTTTTATTCGGAGCTTCACAAAGCTTCGTATTCCCCATCAACAGTTACAATCAAAGTCCCTTCTAAAAAGGGTCCCAAAGTCTATAGAGTCTTTGGTTCGAATGTTACACTTCACGCTTGAACGTGTCTATAAACTTTATTTTATATAGCGCCTTTAAAAGGATATTCTCAAAGCGCTTTACACATAGTACAAAGTTAAAAAACAGTCAATACAAAATAAGAACAGAAATAAAAATACAGATTACATATAAGCCAGTCTAAAAAAATAAGTTTTAAGAGAAACTTTAAAAACACTAAGAGAATTTGCATGTCTAATATCACAGGGGAGAGAGTTCCAGAGTTTTGGAGCAAAGGAAGAGAAAGCCCTGTCACCCATAGAGCGCATGCGAGTAGTGGGAACGGTCAGGAGGCCTAACTCCGAAGAACGGAGCTCACGCCTGGGAGTGTAAACTGTTAAAAGCTCAGATAAATAGTGTGGGGCTAAGCCAAGTAAGGCCTTATAAGTCAACATGAGAATTTTAAAATCTATACGAAACCTGACGGGAAGCCAATGTAGGGACTCCAAGATAGGAGTGATATGCTCTCGAGTTCTTGTCCTTGTTAGGATTCGTTGATCACCTTCTAGGTGTTAGCAGGATGCTAGCAGCTTGTAGATGAGGTAAAGGGTTTTAACTTGTAGGGTATACGTGTAGGGTTGCTAGAGAGCTAGCTTTGGCTAAACGTGGTTGTTGTTTGCACAACGGTCTGTGACGTGGGTGCTGTTATCACACTTTTAGAGGTGTCTGCTCACATGCTCTGTTGTCATGCGTTGCCAAGAGACCAATGCCAGCTCACAACCAGAATAGAGCAGCATTCTAATTGTGGTGTAAGTCTACATTGAGAACTCTAGCGTGGTCACGCATAACTCACAAATCATAACATCATTTCACAGACAATGGTGAATTACTAGTTATCTAGGCTAGAATTTATACCACAAATTTGACGCGATTGTTTCATATGAGCGGTCCAGCGCATTGATATGAATACGATGGCGTAACGAATAATGATAAGGCCTTATTAATCGGTGACTGAGGAGCATCGCCCAGAACATCATTACAAATGCTGTAGTGAGATTCTTCGTCACAAATGTGAATTTATGCTGCTTAATCTGAGATTACTTCGTCAGGAAAATACTTTTTAAAGCTAAATTTAAAGCTGAAAGTGGGGTTTTCTTCGCCCTAGATCAGGTTAGTTTATTCTGGTACCATTTGTATGTGCTGCTAATCTGAGATTCCGTCATCAGAGAAAAACTTATGCATTTAAAGCTGAAAAATCTATATATCTATAACAAGCATTCAAATCTTCAAAATACAAACTCGTAGACACCAAACTTGATATAGGTGAGTTTACGTTAACCATTGGTTCTTATCATACCATTGGTTCTTGACAGACCCCTCTGTCAAGCTCCTGAAGTTTGCGGATGACACCACAGTCATCGGCCTCATCCGGGACGGAGACGAGTCTGCTTACAGACTGGAGGTTGATCAGCTGGCTGTCTGGTGCAGTCTTAACAACCTGGAGCTCAACACGCTCAAGACAGTGGAGACGATCGTGGACTTCAGGAGAAACCCCCCTGCTCTCCCCCCACTCACCATCATAAACAGCACTGTGACTGCAGTGGAGTCATTCAGGTTCCTGGGCACCACCATCTCACAGGACCTGAAGTGGGACATTCACATTGACTCCACTGTGAAAAAGGCCCAGCAGAGGTTGTACTTCCTTCGCCAGCTGAGGAAGTTCAACCTGCCACAGGAGCTGCTGAAACAGTTCTACTCTGCCATCATTGAATCCATCCTCTGCACTTCGATTACCGTCTGGTTCAGCTCAGCTACCAAATCTGACCTCAGAAGACTACAGAGGGTAGTCCGGTCTGCTGAGCGAATCATTGGCACAACCCTCCCCACTCTCCAAGAACTGTACTTATCCAGAGTGAGAAAAAGGGCAAAGAAGATCACTCTGGACCCCTCACATCCAGCACACTCCCTCTTTGAACTGTTGCCATCTGGTCGACGCTACAGAGCCCTGAGCACCAGAACGACCAGACACAGGAACAGTTTCTTCCCTCAGGCAATCCATCTCATGAACACTTGACAAACATGGAACACACAACACTATTACACATTATTTACTTAAAACACTTACTTATACTTCAAATTTGCACACATAACTGTACATACAATTGTCTATATTATATATTGTTTTTTGCTTTTTTTTTGCACTTTGTCTATCTTGTAAATTCGTATATTATTATTTTATTCCTTTTATTATGTGTCTTGTCTTGTCGCTGTCACTCTGTTGCACTGTGGAGCTTCTGTCACTAAAACAAATTCCTAGTATGTGTAAACAACATACCTGGCAATAAAGCTCTTTCTGATTCTGATTTCTGAAAATATTCATAACAATACTGAATACAAAAACAAGAGATAATACACAAACAGTAATAATGGATGCCATGTCCTATGGATATGCATGTTCATTTATAGAACAGCCTGTCTATAAATGAATGCAGGAAAGTCTGTTTTGAGGGTTTTCTATGTGTCTCTATGTCTCTGCATTTTCACGTGGTACACACATACTTCGGGGCAATAAAACTAAGGCTGGTCTTCTCGGGGGATGGGGACAGACCCCAGAGTAAGTTTTAAACAATTATTTGTTAAATATAACAAATAATTGTGCCTGATTTGTCTCGTTACAATATCATAATGCCTACATCTTCATGACTAAACATTAGAATGGTGCATGCTTATTTTGCCATTAATTACATAGATCCATCTAATATCTAATTAAGCTTGGAAAATAGATTAATAACTACCACAAATAAATTTTATTTGATCTAAACCGCTTTCTGATTTTTATTGTTCATTTATGTTTAGACATAACTAATTTTCTTCCCGGGACTACAGTATGTAGGCTTTGTTTCTGATGGGACACTTATTAGTGACGCAGCTGGTGCTCGGTTGGCATGTTAGTTCTGTTGCTACGGTATTGATGCACTTTAATCTAATGAATGTTGTCTGCTTTGGTGAACCGAATTGATAATTAAAGTCATGTTTGCATGTGTTTGTTTATTGGGAATTTTCTGAAAGTTATATAGTTACAGTTAACTATAATTAACTGTATTGGTCGTTTAATTGTATGCTTCGATTAGCATTAGCTTGTGGACGCGTCATATTTGATTGTAAACGTTCCATATATGTATTTACAGGTATGTTCTTTTTAGTCCATATATGTTTGTTGTCAATAAATAATAAAATAACTCCAGATAACCATTATCATCTGTTTTTTTGTACTGGTGGTGAAAAGGAATAAGAATGAAACTGTAACTGCATGTTCAATCATATTTTATTTAATGTTTTGTTAGTGCATCATTGTGTCATGACTTTACTTTGAGGGGCCTAATCAGTACTAACTCATTATTAAATAACATCAACTCATGCCTTGTTAATGCATTATTTTGTCATGACTTTACTTGAGAGGGCCCATCATAATTAACTCATTATTAGATAACCATACACTATCATCAACTCATGTCTTGTTAATGCATTCTTTTGTAATGACTTTACTTAAGAGGGCCCAATTATAATTAACTCACTGTTGACAACTTACTAAATTCAGCACATTATTTATCATAAACTTACTATCATATACACATGCACTAACACAACTTCATGAGCAAGGACCACGCCACAACCATAAATGTTGGAGAATTATTTATTAAAAAACTCTCTGAGGTCTGAAAATGCACCGGTGCGTTTTGCAGGTTTTTTTTCACATTGCAGTAAAACAGACTTAAAATACTCCGTCATTTTTGTCATAGAGACATAAGTAATATATCAATTGAAACTATAGAATGTCTTCTTTTATTTGTATACACTCAGAGTAAAAACAAAATGTTGTGCTTTTTGTAAAATAAAGAAAACTAACATGATGCGTGATCTCTCGTCTCCCTCTGAACGAACTCCAATCTGATAGTTCTCAGAAAATGAACTGTAACTTAGTGAATACTAATCACAAAAAAATGACACTTATGTCTAAAAAAACGTTGAAATGTCAGGTTTTAAATCGTGTAAGTCAAATCGAAAACAAACATTCTGTGTTTATGTAATCTGTATGAAAAGAGAGCAATGTCAGAAGTCCGTGATTCAGCTCATTATCCGCTAATGCGGCAACGCCCACGGAGCCAGCACTATTCAGACGAAAATTCAGTCAATACATGCAGACATAGTTTCAATCGTGTATTTATTATCTTGAAAAGTGTTTATCTGGGTGTAAAAGCCATGGTTAGCCATCTCTAGAAGACATGCAGTTAGTTCCTGTTTACTTTTCTTCTATAGATGAATTTTAGATGAGTTTTTGTTTCTTTAGCGCCCTCCGGCTGCAGTATGAATTGAAAACACCATTCATGGAATAGCCTCTTCTTCTTTAGATGAATTTGTGGACTAAAAATGCACAGAGAGCGCCCTCCGACTGCAAGCATGAATTGAAAACACCAGCGCTCATAGTAATGACATTGAATATTAAATAAATATAACTCCTCTGTATAGAAAATTGGCATAAACATATGAGAATCCAATATTTCTCCAAATGTGCATGATTTTAAACTAAAAGCCTATATTCAGACTCTATGCATCACAGAAATACATCATATTTTAAAGTATAATATAAAACCATTACTTTATATTGTAATAATATTTTTCAGTATGTTTCATATACCATGATGAGCTTGAGACATCACAGAAGGTTTTTTTCACAGCCTACCTGACTGAAATGCCTCATTAATAAGTCATTTCAGCTCATTACTATTCAATTCTTTTGTCTTCTCAGGTGAGAATGAGCCATTATTCATCATTATTCACGATGATTCACGCCTCCACGCATACTGTGTTCCTTGGCAAAAAGTGTCTTACAAAAACTAAATCAATATATTGTTATAAATGAAAGAGTAGTCAGCATAATTTTTACATAATTCTGAAGCAAAAACTCTAGTCTACAACCTCCAATACCCTAAAGTATTGTAAACACAGATTTACTATACTTTTTTTGGCCTTATTTCAGTGACTTACGTTTTTTGTTTTTTCAATAACCACGCATAAATGTTATTCCTTCAAAAACACAAACATGTACATACATGTTCCTCACATATTATTGTAGCCTAGTTTGTGCTGAATACAGTGTAATGACACTTGTGTCATTTATATGTTTATGAACAACTGAAAAAAGCACAAATGTCAGGGCATGTCAAAACTTCTCCAGGCCCCAAATCAGCCTCAGACTCCAGAGGGTTAAAGAAAGTTAGGGATGAATAGGGAGAGGATGAAGAGGAAGGGGAAAGGGATGGTAATCAGTTAGGGATGAATAGGGAGAGGATAAAGAGGAAGGGGATGGTAATCAGGTTGATCCGGGCGTCTAATGTCGGTGGCCGGGAGACTAAGAGTGGGGGCATCATCTCGGTTAGATGTAGGCCGAGTGATTCGGACCCCCCAATACAACCTGGAAGGGAAGAGAACAGGGATAGTAAGGATGGTTGAATGGATGAGAGAGGGAGGGAAAGGGAGGGTTCGAGAGAACGAGACAAACAGTACTGTAGGGGGCGGCCCGATATAAGAAAGTTTTGAGTGGCCCCGCTCCCGAACCTCAGTTAACCAGTTAACTCCATTTGTGTTCAGGCCAGTTAAGTGATGTCGTGTAGCTTTTCAAGAAGTCAGAGAGAGGAGGTACAGTGTCTGGATGGAGATTGAACTGTACTGATCCAAGCAAACATTCTGATCATGATCCCTGTTTCTTTGGGAACTGTTCCACAAATGTTCTTTGTGGGTTTTGAATTTTTATTTAGCTGTGCATAAGTTGCAGGAGGGTGAGTTTGAAGGGAAAGACAACGTTCATAAAACAGATAAAGACCTTTTATAGCGTGTAGAAATGCAGAAAATACTAAATAGCATATTTAGAGTTTTCTACATTTGATGAGGAGGATCAATTAATGTTGTACTATTCAGTAATGTTTATGACAAAGCTGCAGTCAAAAGTTTAGACTCTGATAAGATTATTTAAATTTGTTTCAAAGTCAGATTACTTCTTAATCCTTCTTAAAGAGGCTGTTTGATTTGGTTTAGCCATAAACGTTAATTAATGCATTAACTATCAATCATGTACTAACCTGTAGTTAAGGCTGCTGTTATTCATGCATGAATCCATTTGACTCCTGTCATAGTTAAGGTTAGCTCTTCATTGATTCATGATTAGTTCATGCTTTCAATAATCATTAGTTCATGCTGAATTAAGTATTAATTCAGGTATTAGTACATGATTATTCATGACCCTTATTGTAAAGTGTTACCCTTTTTTGTTTTATTAACAAATTATACCTTACATAAAAATAAATAATGTATATAGAACGATTTAGTTTCATTTATCAATTTTAATTTAATCAATTTTATTTCTCTACCATTCTCTCAAGAAGAGAAAACAGTCTGTCCACTCCTCTCCTCTGTCTCTCTCTGAAACTTCATGTCCTCCCTAATCAGCTCGTCCTCTCGGTCTCGTTTTCACTTGGCTGGTGCTGGCACTGGCTCCTCTTCTGAACTCAGCCCTGGTGTGTCCTCAGGGATGGAGGCAATGAGGACGTTGGGGTTGTTGGAATGCCTCTGTAAGAACAAGATAAAAAGGAAACACTTATGAAAAATATTAAGTCAGGGGTGCAATCTTAAAAAGATTAGAAAAAAATGACAGCAGTACTTGCACACAAAATACATAAATTTGGTTAAAAACATTTGTAGACATGGCTTGCATGACAGCACTACACAAAACAACAAAGTGAAAGACTATTGCCTTATCTTGTTGTCTTATTGTTGTGGGCTTTATAGGGTGAGGGATATTTGTTATAATACACAAGAGAGCCTAGTGGAAATATTTCAAATGGGTCATTGCCACATTGCCCTCATTTTAATAAATCAAGGGGTCTGCTCCTTGCTCCCTAAAACAAAATGAAATATTAGAACAAGTTTTGCCTCAGACCACCTAACAAATGAAGCTGTGCAGTGGTAACATGTTTAGTTTAAGTCCACGTTTTTTTTTGTTTTGTTTTTTTAAGAAAAACCCCTGACTTTTAACACTTTTGCTAGCTATTTGAGTAAATTAAAACGCAGTACTTACATTTATAAGAGTATTCTTCGGCCGCCAAAGAATCACCTGCTATTTTCTTTCAATAAAAATCCTTTCGTCACTGGCGCGCAATGAATTCTGGGATAGGGTAGGCCACGAAGTGTCTATTGTTGTATCCTTCATTTGCCCGAGAAACGAAGGCCACATTTGGAGTTGCATTTTATGGTGGCCCAGTAGTGCACAACACAACGAAATGAAAAAAGCAAACATAAGTTCACAACACAACGAAATCGAGCCACAACGCAACGGAATAAAGCAACAACACAACGGAATAAAGCCACAACACAACGGAATCAAGCCACAACACAACGGAAATGCTCCCGGCCACTAGGGGGCTCTCAGAGCTCGGTAAAGTTAGTTTTCCTTGCCAATGTTCTATAGAGTCGGCAGTAATATCAATACCACGATTAGTTTTAACAGTATGTAACCACCGTATATCGACAAGAAATATTAATTCAAAATCACCTACGTGCAAAATAGCTTCATATTTATACTTGTGAATGATTTGAAGCGATACCACGGCGCATGATGAAGGGAACATCCACCAATTCCACCAAGTGGTTAAAACGTATAATTTGTATTCATTAAAATTACTTATAACATTTAAAAACAGACATATTCAAATTCCAAAGCTTGTCAGTCTTACCAACAGGAACTAACAAGCTTTGGAATTTGAACATGTCTGTTTTTAAATGTTAAACAAAGTCATTGTAATGAATACAAATTATACGTTTTAACCACTTGGTGGAATTGGTGGATGTTCCCTTCATCATGCGCCGTGGTATCGCTTCAAATCATTCACAAGTATAAATATGAAGCTATTGTGCACGTAGTTGATTTTTTATTAATATTTCATGTCGAAATACAATGTTTACATACTTAAAACTAATCATGGTATTGATATCTTTGTAAGACTGTCGAATTTATAGAACAGTGGCAAGGAAAACTAATATTACCGAGCTCTGAGAGCCCCCTAGTGGTCAGGAGCATTTCCGTTGTGTTGTGGCTTTATTTCGTTGTGTTCTGAAGTTATGTTTCCTTTTTTATTTCGTTGTGTTGTGAACTTATGTTTGCTTTTTTAATTTCGTTGTGTTGTGCACTACTGGGCCACCGTAGCATTTGAATGAGCTTTCGAATTGGGGCAGCTTTCATCGCGCTGCGGTGACACAATCACACTTCAAATGTGGCCTTCAGAAGATGCAGCCCCTGAATTGGGACACAGCTTATTGAAGGAAATCTGACAGCATTCTGTCATCAAAAAGATCTTAATTTGTGTTCTGAAGAAGAACGAAAGGCTTACGGGTTTGGAACAATATGAGGGCGAGTAATTAATGACAGAATTTTCATTTTGGGGTGAACTAACCCTTATATATATATATATATATATATATATATATTGTGGCGGGGTGAAGAAACACACGATAAGTGGGTAGCGGTGAAAGTCCTCGGAGGGTGGATTTTATTAAGAAAACTCAGTGTAGATTGTGCAGTAAGGTGACGTGGTGTTCCTTCAATCTCCGTGGCTGTGAGAAGGTGTCCCGTGGGGCTGCTCCTGTGCTTGGGCAGACCGGTCACACGCTTGACTCTGGCAATGGGAGAACAGACAAAGGTTAGTCACACGTCTCGTGGAGAGTAGTTCTCACCGTGTTGCAAGCGCGTGCCTCTTTTATAGGGAGCGGCAGATTTGGAACACCTGTGACCGGTCTGCCGGTGATGAGGGTGAACAGGTGATTCCTCTTTGTTCCCAGGGCGACGCTGATGAGTGCTCGGGACACGCGTCACACTCCCCCTCCCTAAGCGTCGTCCTGGTCCTGTGCAAAATGGGGAAAACAAGGGTGGGTGGGAGGTGATACCTGACAGACCCACGAAAGCTGCCCACATTCGGGATAGTCCGTCCGCGTTGGCCGTCCCCGCTCGGTGTCGTACGGTGAAGTGGAAATCCTGGAGCGCCAGGAACCACCGAGTCACCCGGGCATTGGTGTCTTTTGCCCGGGCCATCCACTGTAACGGGCCGTGGTCTGTGACGAGGGTGAAGTGGCGTCCTAGCAGGTAGTACCTGAGCTCCAGGACTGCCCACTTGACGGCCAACGCTTCCTTCTCTACCGTGGCGTAACGTTGTTCGGCAGGGGTCAGCTTTCGGCTGATGTATACCACCGGGTGTTCCTCCCCGTCCAAACCTGGGAAAGGACAGCTCCCAACCCGGGGTAGGAGGCGTCCGTCTGCACAAGGAAGGGACAGTTAAAGTCGGGGGCCCGCAGTACGGGCTCGGTGGTCAGCGCTGTCTTTACTTGCTGAAACACTCGTTCCTCTTCTGGTCCCCAGTGCACCGCTTCTGGCTGTCCCTTCCTAGTCAGGTCTGTCAGGGGTGCAACTATGGAGGAGAAGTTGGGAATAAAACAGCGGTAATAGCCTGCCAACCCCAAGAAAGCCCGTACCTGAGTCTTAGAGGCTGGTTGTGGGGCTGAAAGGATTGCAGCTACTTTTTCTTCTTGTGGTCGGATAGTCCCTCGACCGACCCGGTATCCCAGGTACCGGGCTTCTGATAAGGCGAGGTGGCATTTGCGGGGGTTGGCAGTCAGTCCAGCCCGTCGTAGCTCCAACAGCACCCTCCGGAGCCGCTCGAGATGGCTTTCCCAAGTCTCAGAGTGTATGACGACATCGTCCAGGTATGCCGCCGCGTAAGTCTGGTGGGGCCGCAGTAAGATGTCCATGAGTCGCTGGAGCCCCGTGCAGCCCGAAGGGGAGAACCCGGTATTGCCAGTGGCCACTGGGCGTTGAGAAGGCGGTCTTGGCTTTAGCCTTTTCGGCCAATGGTACCTGCCAATACCCTTTTGTTAGGTCGAGGGTGGAAATGTAATGGGCCCTCCCTAAGCGGTCCAGTAACTCATCGACGCGGGGCATGGGGTAGCCATCGAACTCGGAGACTTCGTTTAGACGGCGGAAGTCGTTACAGAACCGGAGAGTGCCATCGGGTTTTGGGACCATGACGATTGGGCTGGACCAGGGGCTTTGCGATGGTTCAATTACTCCCAACTTCAACATCTCCTGCACCTCTTTTTCGATTGCGTGCCGCCGAGCCTCAGGTACACGATAGGGCCGCTGCCGCACCACTACCCCCGGTGGAGTCCGGATGTCATGCTGTAGGACGGGCGTGGGGCAGAACACATCGGAGAACTGACTGACCAGATGTTGCAGATCGGTCTTCTGGGCAGCCGAGAGGTGGGGGTTGACATCAACAACCACGGGGTTCACGTTGGCAAGGGCAGAGAGTTGGTCTCGTGTTCCGACCCAGCACTTCAGGAGATTCACATGATACAGCTGCTCCTCTCTCCGACGGCCCGGTTGGCGGACCCTGTAGGTGACGGGACCCACCCTCTCGATCACCATGTATGGGCCCTGCCAGGAAGCGAGGAATTTGCAGGCCGAGGTGGGTACCAGCACCATCACGTGGTCGCCTGGGTTGAAGTCCCGCGGTTGGGCTACCCGATTGAAGTGTCGCTGCTGGGCTTGTTGGGCTTTCGTCAGGTGCTCCCGGACTAACGGCATTACTCTGTCGACCCTTTCCCTCATGGCACGGACGTGTTCAATGGTCGAGCGGTGAGCCGTTGCGGGCTGATGTTCCCAGGCCTTTCTAGCCACATCGAGGAGGCCTTGCAGTTGGCGGCCGAAGAGTAGCTCAAATGGGGTGAAGCCAGTGGACGCCTGCGGTACTTCTCGGATGCCGAACATCACATAAGGGATCATCTGATCCCAGTCTCGCCGATCTTCGGTGGCCACTCGGCGGAGCATCTGTTTGAGCGTCTGGTTAAACCGCTCGACCAATCCGTCCGTTTGGGGGTGGTAGACTGAAGTTCGGAGCTGTTTCACCTTTAGGACACGACAGAGTTCAGCCATTAGCCGGGACATGAACGGCGTGCCCTGGTCAGTCAGTATCTCTGCAGGTATGCCGACCCGGCTGCAAAGGAGAAATAGCTCCTGGGCTATGGCTTTGACTGTGGCTTTGCGAAGTGGGATAGCTTCGGGGTACCGGGTCGCATAATCCACGATGACGAGGATGTGTTCGTGCCCCCTGGCGGACTTCGGCAGCGGCCCTACGAGATCCATCCTGATTCGCTCGAAGGGCACCTCAATGATGGGTAAAGGTATGAGCAGACTGGGGGGAGGAGTTTGGGGCGAAGTTCGTTGGCAGGTGGGACACGCCTGGCAAAACCTTTTCACCTCAGCCTCCAGTCCCGGCCAGTGAAAACGATCCCTGATCCTCTGCGCTGTGTTCCGGGCCCCCAGGTGGCAGGCCATCGGGTGAGCGTGAGCAAGTTCCAGGACAACTGCCGTTTTCGTCCGCGGGACTACTAAGAGTGTTTTCTTCTCCCCCCTCCGTGGCGCAACGCAATATAGCAGGCCGTTTTGGACGACGAAGTGAGGGGTTGGATGGGGAGGCGGCAGTACTTCTTTTCCATCTATCTCCCTCACCTGACTCCAACAGTGCTTGAGGCGATCGTCTTCTAGCTGTTCTTTGGTGAACGCGCCCCCCCCCAGCCCCCCAGACAAGAATTCAACCACAGGTGAGTCTAATTATTCATTACACAGGTATCCAGCAGACAGTTGACTATAAAGGGCCCTGGTATACTTCAAACGAAGTTCTTTTTCGGTCTTTGTTTAGGAGTAAAACGAAGTTCGAAATGCGTGAGCTGCAATATACTGTTTTCGAACATCTGACGCCGCCTACACTGCTGAGAGCGACGGTTAGATGAATATGTAAATGCTGTACACTTTCTTCTCAGTAACAAAATAAACAACAAAAAAACATCAAGCATTTTTTTTATAGAAAGCATAAGAAAAGCGTCTGATGATAACATGGGTATGTTAGCACGAACTCTGCAAATTAGCACTCCAGTCACGTCACGTTTATTTATATAGCACTTTATTCAATAGATTGCTTAAAAGCTAGCAGCTTTACAGTATCAAACACTAAAAACAATGTCAGTGCCTCATTTCATCAGAAGCACAACTTCATTTTGTACTATAAAGCGGCTATCCAGCGTTTCACACACAGAGATCTTACCTCAACGAACTCAAACACATGAAATGAGTCAGAGATGACATACATGCGAGTGAAGGCGGAGCCTCGGCGCACATCTCCTATTACGTTATCGTCACTGACCAATGGTAGTACAAACTTTTCCTGAAAGATCGCTTTGGCAAGCCGTTTTGAACTTCCAAAAAGAACACAAAACGAACTTCGTTTTGGCCTGATTTTGTTCGAAATTACGTCACATCAGTTCGTTCTTCAATTTCGTTTGAAGAATATTGGGGCCTTAAAAGGGTGTTAAAACCCCTTCCCATTTCATGCTGTCAGCAATGGCACCACATATGGAAGAGAAATGTCACAAGACCTGAGTAAGAAGTTCTTTACACCAGAAAGGTGAAGGCTACAAGAAGATCGGCAAAGCTTTACTTATTAGTCAGAATACTGTAGCAAAAGTGGTACAAAAGTTTAAAAAAGATGGAACTGCAACCATCTCACAGAGATGTCCAGGTCGTCCACTGAAGTTAACACCTCGACAGGAGTGTCTTCTGATGAGAAGGGTTGAAGAAAATCGGCATGCAAGTTCACTGCAGTTATCCAAAGAAGTAGAAAGCCAAACTGGGGTCACTATTTCCTGTGACACAATACAGCGTACACTGCACAGGAATGGCATGCATGGGTGTCGTTCATGGAAGAAGCCTCTCCTAAAGCCCAGGCACAAAAAAGCCTGCCTAGAGTTTGCCAGGGCCCATGCTGACAAAGATGAAGACTACAGGGACTCTATACTCTGTAGTGATGAGACCACGATAAATGTTTTTGGAACTAATGGCTTCAAAACTGTATGGCTTCGCAAAGGTGAGGAATACAAAGAAGAATGCATGGTTCCTACAATGAAACATGGTGGTGACAGTGTACTTATGTGGAGCTGCATGAGTGATGCTGGTGTCGGGGAGCTGCATTTCATTGATGGCATCATGAATTCCCAGATGTACTGCTGTGTACTGAAAGAGAAGATGCTACCATCACTCCATGCCCTTGGTCGTCGTGCACTTTTCCAACATGACAATGATCCTAAACACACATCTA
Source organism: Anabarilius grahami (assembly GCA_003731715.1). Lineage (NCBI taxonomy): Eukaryota > Metazoa > Chordata > Actinopteri > Cypriniformes > Xenocyprididae > Anabarilius > Anabarilius grahami. The sequence continues at coordinate 229,832 of RJVU01000082.1, read as the reverse complement.
AGGCCACTGTTGGATTTCTGAAGAAGAACAGGGTGAAAGTGATTCAGTGGCTCCTGATCTGAACCCAAGCGAACACCCATGGGGAATTCTGAAGAGACAAGTTGAGCATCACTCTCCATCCAGAATCCAGTATCTAAAAGAGGTCATTCTTGAAGAATGGAAAAAGATAGATGTTGCAAAAACAGAAAACAGCAGCCCTTTTTTTTTTTTGCGAGGGACTGACGGCTTGCCCCAAATATGCAGTAGTGGTGTTCTCTCCAGCGGGACAACCACAAAAACAAAGCAGCATTGTACCTGAGATTGGCATGAGGGGTAGGAGTGCCCCTTATGGTATGTGAATACTACGAGAATGCTACGAGAATGCAGAGTGCGTTTTTTTTTTTTTATATGGAAGAGCTGCTCAAGGCTTTTTGCGCTAATATTGCATCCTGAGTTGTAGGCCTAATGTATCGTTGATACGCTGATGATGAACACCGACCCATTGCTATGAGCATGGGTATGGAGACTGTTGAAGCTGTGGTGGTTGCCGCACCTATGCGGAATGAATGGCTGGTATGTGAGGGGACAATATCCGTCGTTGGTTCTGGAAATGTTAATGGTGCTTCCGTTATTATCTCTGTCTGTTTTGGAATGTTTCAGATAGATGGAAAAGTAATCGGTGTGAAATGTTATGTCTTTGATTGTGAGATCGTGTGAAGGGTCAAATATTTTGGTGTTAATGGTGAATTCTCCTCCTCTGAGGAATCCATAATAGGCGGTGAGGAACGCTGCTTCTAGAAGCAAGTTTGTGTGCGGAGTGAAGAGGCCTGATCTTAATTTATCCACCATCGTGTGCACCTGTGAGAGAGACACCAGTAGTCGTTTATCTGGAACTGCAGGGCTTTCCTTTTTTAACCCGTTGAGGAGAAGGCATATGGAGGGATTTTGTAACAGGCTTTGAGAGGAAGGATCTAAACATCTAATGTGGAATTTAATGTCTGAGATCATAATCTTGATGGTAGAAGGCTTAAGCTTTCTGAATTCGAAGCAGTGCGTAATGAAAGCACATATAATAGATATGTTAGCTGGGAGTTTAGGCACCGAGAAAGTGTTGCAAAAATCTGAAAAAGACGACCACGCTGAGTCTTAAGTTTTAAGTGTTGTTTTTGCTAGCCCTGATCTCATGTAGTGTGCGGCTGATTTAAGGTATTTTTGCAATGTTGCATTCAGTCTAGGACTGTTTGACTTAAGTCCGGGCAGCCCAGTCGTGATGAAGCAGCACCTGGACACAGGCGTCTGAATTCCTGGAAATTCAGACGCCTTTCAGAGAAATTCAGAGAGTCAGCTATTTTATTATACAGCCCAGGTATGTGAGTAGCTTTAATTGTAAAATTGTTCATAACTGAGATCCAAGTTAGACGCCTAATAAAATGGTTAATGAAAGGCACAGAGGAGCGACCCTTGTTATTAATGTTCTTTGTGGCTTCGTTATCACAGAACACAAGGATATTTTTCCTAGTCCATTGATCTGCCCATAATAAGCAAGCAATCACTATAGGATATAGTTCCATAAGTGCTGCTGATTGGATAGAGGGAGCCAGTTCCTTAACTCTCTGAAGTCCGAAAACGCGCCAGCGCGTTTTGCAGGTTTTTTTCACATTGCAGTAAAACAGACTTAAAATACTCCGTCATTTTTTGTCATAGAGACATAAGTAATATATCAATTGAAACTATAGAATATCTTCTTTTATTTGTATACACTCAGAGTAAAAACAAAATGTTGTGCTTTTTGTAAAATAAAGAAAACTAACATGATGCGTGATCTCTCGTCTCCCTCTGAACGAAGTCCAATCTGATAGTTCTCAGAAAATGAACTGTAACTTATTGAATACTAATCACAAAAAAATGACACTTATGTCTAAAAAAAACATTGAAATGTCAGGTTTTAAATCGTGTAAGTCAAATCGAAAACAAACATTCTGTGTTTATGTAATCTGTATGAAAAGAGAGCCATGTCAGAAGTCCGTGATTCAGCTCATTATCCACTAATGCAGCCACGCCCACGGAGCCAGCACTATTCAGAGGCAAATTCAGAGGCAACACATGCATACATCGTCTCAATCGTGTATTTATTGTCTTGAAAAGTGTTTATTTGGATGTAAAAGCCATGGTTAGCGACCTCTGGAAGACATGCAGTTAGTTCCTGTTTTCTTTTCTTCTATAGATGAATTTTAGATGAGTTTTTGTTTCTCTAGCGCCCTCCTACTGCAAGTATGAATTGAAAACACCAGCGCTCATAGTAATGACAATGAATATTAAATAAATATAACTCCTCTGTATAGAAAATTGACAAACATATGAGAATCCAATATTTCTCCAAATGTGCATGCTTTTAAACTAAAAGCCTATATTCAGACTCTTTGCATCACAGAAATACATTATATTTTAAAGTATAATATAAAACCATTACTTTATATTGTAATAATATTTTTCTGTATGTTTCATATACCATGATGAGCTTGAGACATCACAGAAGGTTTTTTTCACAGCCTACCTGACTGAAATGCCTCATTAATATGCAAGTCATTTCAGCTCATTACTATTCAATTCTTTTGTCTTCTCAGGTGAGAATGACTCATTATTCATGATGATTCACGCCTCCACGCATACGGTGTTTCTTGGCAAAAAGTGTCTTACAAAAACTAAATCAATATATTGTTATAAATGAAAGAGTAGTCAGCATAATTTTTACATAATTTTGAAGCAAAAACTCTAGTCTACAACCTCCAATACCCTAAAGTATTTTAAACACAGATTTACTATACTTTTTTTGGCCTTATTTCAGTGACTTAAGTTTTTTGTTTTTTCAATAACCACGCATAAACATTATTCCTTCAAAAACACAAACATGTACATACATGTTGCTCACATATTATGGTAGCCTAGTTTGTGCTGAATACAGTGTAATGACACTTTTGTCATTAATATGTTTATGAACAACTGAAAAAAAGCACAAATGTCAGGGCATGTCAAAACTTCTCCAGGGCCCCGAAAATCCTCAGACCCCAGAGGGTTAACTTCTTGTGAAAGAGTCGAACTGATCATGATTCAGATTCGGAGGCACTTGTACATTGAGAGAGTACAAGGTGGCCAAGATCCTTTCTTTGGGCCATTCATTGATAGAGGAAGGATTCCTCGCTGCTATCCTAGAGCTGTGTCTCACTAGCTGGGTTGGATCGACGTCTTCAGTGTAATGATCCAGAATATCGTTCGGAGACTCTTCAGATAGGATTTGTCTTAGGATATCAGAAGTATCCATAACCAGGAAGCAGCAGGTAAGATGTGAAAGAAATAACGTGAACGTAATTTTCAAGCTGTTTGTCGCTGTATCGCAAGCTTGCGAGCAGTTTGAGCATACTTACAGAGCAGTAATGCCACGTATATATGTCCCGTGTCTAATAGGAGAATGGTAGTGATTGGAGCGATTTGACAGCTGACCGCATCAGCTGGTCGCAGCACTACGTCGCCTGACTGAACTAACGCTGCACTCGATTTAATGAAAATACAGTTGTTCATTGTTTGCTCATGTTAGTTCACAGTACATTAACTAATGTTAACAAGATTTTAATAATGTATTAGTAAATGTTGAAATTAACATTAACAAAGATTAATAAATGCTGTATAAGTGCAGTTCATTATTATTTCATGTTAACTAATGTAGTTAACTAATGTTAACTAATGAACCTTATTGTAAAGTGTTAGCAAGAAATTTATACAGGTTTGGAACAACTTTAGGGTGAGTAAATGATGACAGAATTTTCATTTTTGGTTGAACTATCCCTTTAAACTAATCTGTCCTGTGACTGAAGCTGTTACGGTATGGTGTAGTACAGATGAGGCAATACACGGATATCCACAACAATGGGTCTTTTACTGAACGAAGGAGCAAACATACAACCATTACACATAAGATTAACAATAGGACAGACAAGGAGTGAAGGGAGTGAATCCATTATAAAGGGAGTGCTGATGATGAAGTCCAGGTGCAGGTGATGAGTGCTGATGGGGAGATGACGAGGGAAGTGAGTGCGGTGAGGAGACAGGAGGATCCTGGGAAATGGAGTCCGGGAGACAAGGGAACTGTGACAGAAGCTTGCCTCATTTATGCTTAGATTCAGAGAAAATGCACAATGTCAACACAACAAGCATGCGTCATAGTGCTCTTACTTACTATTACTTTCTTTACTTAAGTCCTACTAAAGTGAGTCAAAAAGGCTCTCTAAAATCTAGCTAATTGTATTTAATATACATTTCAACTAATAAAACTTTATTAAATTAAGTGTCTGATTATTTTCAGTTTGCACTCAAAGGTAGGGTAGGCAATTTTTTTATAAATACTTTTTTTTATACTGGTTGAAACTCTCTTCACATCCTGATTGCAATCAATAATAGAAGTGGTCTAAATATTAAAGCACATATATACATATGTACATTTATCTTCTGTGGATGTCTCAGGACCAAAAAAATGTTCGTCCAATCATTGCATTCGGTCCGAATGACGTTCTTGAAATGTTATGTGCTTTGAGACATGAGGTATAATTTATCTAATTTACAGACTTTTCTGTGTGCATTCATGTGTTTTGAAGGAGGCGTGGCTTTGGAGAGTGCTGTGTATTCAACAATATTGATCTGACTGTACTGACACTGTTGTATGAGAACAGAACTGAGCTGAACGATGACATAATTTTTTGCAGAACTGCTTTATAAATGAAACAAACTAATTTAATAATTGATGATCTTTACAATAGAACTGAATCAACACTGAACTGACTTCAGCTGAACAACAGCCGAAATGCATAATTTCCCTGTTATCACTATGTTTAAAGGCACAGTATGTTACAGTAGTACGCTAGGGGTCGCTAAACACTTCAAAACAATAACAAAGGCATAGATTGATGATGCAGTAAATGAGCGTGGACTCATGGAACTTGTCGTCATTCCGATGGATCTAATAATGTTTATGGTGAAACAATGTTTATGGATGAGTTGAATGCATTCATGTTTTTAACATGACTGTGGTATAAAGTAGGGCGTGGCCGAGCGGGCGCGATTGCTAAAGGCTGGAATACAATACATGACTTTTGCCCCGATTTTTCCCCCGATTTACAGTCTGAACAAGTTGACGCTAGTTGCCAAAAGTCAGAGCCAGTCTGCAGGTTTGAGCCGACAGATTCAGGCAGATCAAAGCACTGTTGAATATCAAATGTCAAGTCAAATGTCAAGTGTCCCCAACTAAGCAAGCCAAAGGCAAAAACGGCAAGGAACCCAAACTCCAACAGGTGACATCGGGTGGCAAACAGGTGGCAAACAAGTGGCAAATAGGTGTTAAAATGGAGAAAAAAAAAACCTTGGGAGAAACCAGGCTTAGTCGGGGGGCCAGTTCTCCTCTGGCCAACAGTGCTTTGTTACGACCCAGGTTGCTATCATAAGTCCGATAGGATCGCAACATTCAAAGTATTTATTTCAGTTCCATCCAGTTGAGGATCGTATTCGTCACGCCAGTATGGACGGTTGTTGTGGAGCTGAGCCACTGGTTGTCGTGTTGATGAGGCCTTCACAGAGGATGATCTAGTTGACTCAATCTCTGCTGATACTTCAGGGCTGCGTTGTGGTCATGTCAAGGCGCAGGTCCTTGGTCTCACCTGGATACAGCCCGGATCCGGTTGACTACAGTAAACCTCGGGATAAACAGAAAGACTTAATATTAGCGTAGATGCCATTCTTCTTCTGATGTAACGAGTACATCTGGTGTTATAGGAAGTGTTCCCGGTTCCGGCTGACCTAATTTATGCAGCCTAATAATCCTTTAACGGATTTGAAAATATAAATTGATAATGTGTTATGTGTATGCCAGGTTAAAGAGATGCGTTTTTAGTCTAGATTTAAACTGACAGAGTGTGTCTGCTTCCCGAACAATGCTAGGAAGATTATTCCAGAGTTTAGGTGCCAAATAGGAGAAGGATCTACCACCTGCGGTTGATTTTGATATTCTAGGTATTATCAGCTGGCCTGAGTTCTGAGATCGCAATAGACGTGAAGGACTATAATGCATTAAGAGCTCGCTCAGGTACTGGGGAGCTATACCATTTAGTGCTTTGTAAGTAATTAGCAAGATTTTAAAATCTATACGATGTTTAACAGGAAGCCAATGCAGTGTTGACAGAACTGGGCTAATATGGTCATACTTCCTAGTTCTAGTAAGAACTCTAGCTGCTGCATTTTGGACCTGCTGTAGTTTATTTATCAGGCGAGCAGAACAACCACCCAGTAAAGCGTTACAGTAATCTAGCCTTGAGGTCATGAACGCATGAACTAACTGTTCTGCATTTTTCATTGAGAGCATATGTCGTAGTTTAGATATATTTTTAAGATGGAAGAATGCGGTTTTACAGATGCTAGTAACATGGCCTTCAAATGAAAGATTGGTATCAAAGAGCACACCCAGGTTCCTAACTGACGACGAAGACTTAACAGAGCAGCCATCAAGTGTTAGACAGTATTCTAGGTTATTATGTGAAGAAGTTTTTGGTCTAAAAATTTGAATCTCTGTTTCTTCTGAATTTAGTAGTAGGAAATTACTGGTCATCCAATTTTTTATATCAGCTATGCATTCCGTTAATTTTGTGAATTGGTAAGTTTTGTCAGGGCGCGAAGAAATATAGAACTGAGTAACATCAGCGTAACAATGAAAACTAACGCCATGCTTCCTAATGATATCTCCCAAGAGTAGCATGTACAGAGTGAAAAGCAACGGTCCTAGTACTGAGCCTTGCGGTACTCCATATTGAACTTGTGATCGATATGACCTCTCTTCATTTACTACTACAAACTGATAATGGTCAGACAAGTATGATTTGAGTGTCAAATGCAGCACTAAGATCCAGTAACACTAATAGAGAGATACAACCACGATCTGATGATAAGAGCAAATCATTAGTAACTCTAATGAGAGCAGTCTCAGTACTATGGTACGGTCTAAATCCTGACTGGAAATCCTCACAGATACTATTTCTTTCTAAAAAGGAACATAGTTGTGATGATACTGCCTTTTCAAGTATTTTTGACAGAAAAGTGAGATTTGAGATCGGCCTGTAATTGACTAATTCTCTAGGATCAAGTTGTGGTTTTTTAATAAGAGGTTTAATAATAGCCAGCTTAAAAGTTTTTGGTACGTATCCTAGTGATAAAAATGAATTGATGATATTAAGAAGAGGATCTATGGCCTCTGGAAGCATCTCTTTTAATAGCTTAGTCGGTATAGGTTCTAACATACATGTTGATTTTGATGATTTAACAAGTTTAGACAATTCTTCCTCTCCTAAAGCAGTAAATGAATTGAATTTTTCCTCAGGGACACTACAATGCACTGTCTGACGTGATACTGTAGTAGACGGTTGCATGGTTATACTTTTTCTCTAATATTATCAATCTTGCAAGTAAAGAAGTTCATAAAGTCATTACTGCTGTGCTCTTTGGAAACATCAGAAGTTGAAGCTTATTTCATTTTAATTTAGCCACTGTATCAAATAAATACCTAGGGTTGTGTTTATTTTCTTCTAAAAGTTTTGAAAAATAGGCAGATCTAGCAGATTTTAAAGGGTTAGTTCACCCAAAAATGAAAATTATGTCATTAATGACTCACCCTCATGTCGTTCCAAACCCGTAAGACCTCCTTTCATCTTCGGAACACAGTTTAAGATATTTTAGATTTAGTCCGAGAGCTTTCTGTCCCTCCATTGAAAGTGTTTGTACGGTAGACTGTCCATGTCCAGAAAGATAATAAAAACATTATCAAAGTAGTCCATGTGACATCAGTGGGTTAGTTAGAAGTTTTTGAAGCATCGAAAATACATTTTGGTCCAAAAATAACAAAAACTACGACTTTATTCAGCATTGTATTCTCTTCCGGGTCTGTTGTTCATCCGGGTTCACGACTCTGCAGTGACGCTGCTGACATGTTATCTGGTGTGCCAGAGCTTCGTTTACAGTCTGAGGGAGACGCACGCTGTATTCAAGCTATTCTACATTGTTTGTATTTTGGTATTTCTATATTTTTTTAAATGGTGCGTAAGTGTGCATGTCGCGGATGTCCTAATCGCCAAAAACAACAACGTAAAAGTGCATTACCAACGCCGACAGATGAATCAATTCAATGGAATCAATTCAATGGAAAGGATTCCGGAAGAGAATACAATGCTGAATAAAGTCATAGTTTTTGTTATTTTTGGACCAAAATGTATTTTTGAGTCTTCAAAAACTTCTAACTAACCCACTGATGTCACATGGACTACTTTGATGATGTTTTTATTATCTTTCTGGACATGAACAGTCTACCGTACAAACACTTTCAATGGAGGGACAGAAAGCTCTCGGACTAAATCTAAAATATCTTAAACTGTGTTCCGAAGATGAAAGGAGGACTTACGGGTTTGGAACGACATGAGGGTGAGTCATTAATGACATAATTTTCATTTTTGGGTGAACTAACCCTTCAAGGCCTTTCTGTACTCAATCATTCTCTCTCTCCACGAAATGTGAAATACTTCTAGTTTTGTTTTCTTCCAGCTGCTGTTTTCTTCCCGAGTGTGCTCATTGTACCATGGCGTTGGATTAATTTCCTTAATCTTTTTTAAACGCAAAGGAACTGAGTCTAATGTGCTGAAAAAGACAGAGGCAATAGTTTCTGTTGCAACATCGAGGTCTTCTAAGCTGTCTGTTATGCTAAGGCGATGAAACTGATCAGGAAGACTATTTATAAAGCGATCTTTAGTGGTAGAAGTGATGGTTCTACCATATTTATGGCAGGGAGGCAGTTTAGCTGCCTTGACTAAATGTAGTATACACGAGACTAGATAATGATCTGAGATGTCATCACTCTGCTGCAGAATTTCAACAGCATCAATATCGATTCCATGTGACAATATTAGTTCGAAAGTATGATTACGACAATGAGTGGGACCTGACACGTGTTGTCTAACACCAATAGAGTTTAGAATGTCTGCAAATGTCAATCCCAATTAGTCTTTTTTATTATCTACATGGATATTAAAATCACCAACAACAAGGACTTTATCTGCAGCTAGTACTAACTCCGATAGAAAATCAGCAAATTCTTTGATAAAGTCTGTATGGTGTGTAGCGTCTGGAGCGATCAAACACAATTGTAAAAGGCAATCACCCATGCAGGCCCCATAAGGTCTGGCTCCCCTACTGAGCGCTATCAACCCATCTGCACCATGTGCTCTTTACACACATTTCAAAGACCCTTAGGAGACAGGCCACTAGAACCAGACATTCTCCATTGTCTGGATTCTTTGCTATTAATTCATTGACAACCTCGTCTAAATGAATGAACATGCATTTCCCCAGTACATTGTGTATATTATTACTGTTTGTATGTTGTTCTTTCGTATGTTGTATAGTGTTAGGCATGCCTGAAAGCTGGAACTATGAGATAATGTATTTCATCTAGGTGATGTTTACTATCAAATTACTCCTTGTTTAATGACTCACATGTTGGTGGACATCGTAATATCATAGAATGCATTGTGTGTTTGTTAGATTTATCAGACTATAAATGGACACAAACCTACAGGCAAACCCAGGCAAATGAACTCACTTTCAAACAAATGAAATCCCCCGCCAGAGAATGGCACCTTTCTCATTGGTCAAGCCAAGATTTGAAAGTGTTGACTGTCTGGACAGTTCAAAAGCCCCCACACAAATCACACTCAGGGGAGTTTAGTTTTAGTGCTGATGGACTTCTAGTTTTTTGCTTTGTTCCTGTTGATCCAACGAGGGCCACCCGGCCCGAGCCGGGCTGGTCAGCCTCCATTCCACTTCAAGCCATGCACAACTGCAGGGACCACAAAAGAGTCAAATTAACAGTGCAAAGTTTGTCATCATTTTCTTCCTTAACGCCAAATATATTGATTGCAACTTCCACGCCAGCGGACCAAACCATCAACGATTTTGACGAGCCTGCAGATCCAGACAGCTAAGGCATTTGCAAGTATCATTTGAACACTAAATGGCAATTTAGTAGTAAGATTGTGAACCCCTTTTAACAAAGGTGCTTTATAGTATTGAAACTGATGGTTCATCCAGCAATTGTTAATTTACTCTTTCCATTGTTGCATTCCCCTGTTAAGATATGGTTCAAATTCATTTTCCACTCTCTCACTGCGTGAATGGTATGTTTGTGTTTGTTAGTTTAGTTATGTGTTTGTGATGTAGTTAAATAAAACTTGTGTGCACACTCTTGCGAGTTGATTCTGGTCTGCTTATAAAACCATTGTCCCTGATAACAATTCGATCACAGCTATGTGCTAAGAAAGCGATATTCTGTGGCCACAGAAAATATCCTTTCTATTAGAATTGATAGACAATTAATACTGAGTGTTTGCTGGCCGAACAGATTAATTAATTGTAATATTAATTCAGCTACATTAAGTTAATTTGATTAACTGATTCAAATATTTTTAATTAATCATAATGAGTTGTGACTAATTATTAATATTAAAATTAAAGCAACTCCTCCTCCTTTGCCTTTCTGACGAGGATTGTGTCGATAATCATAACCTTGAGGGCTAGACTCATTTAAAGTAATGTAATTGTAACAAGGTTCAGTGTCAGGAAGGAAGAAGACAGGGTCGGCTGGACTTACTGANGCCGTCTTCTCAAACAGGTCCAGGAATGCCTCCGGGTCGTCCGCAGATCCCATTTTGTTGAAGGGCAGGTGGGCGGGCACAGCGCGATGTTCCGTGGCTTCCGGTCGAACCTCCCGGTCAATCCAGCTCCGGAACCTCTCACGGTCCTCCTGCTGGGCTTGGACAATCATTTGAAACGATCTTTCTTGATCTATCCTCAAGTCCAGCAGGGCCTGATGTTGTTCTTGCTGTAGGCCCGCGAGGCTGGTGATAATGTCCGCAAATGGCGATCCGGAGGGCGCTTGCATGGCGGCGGCTTTCTTCTTCCTTCCCGGGTTTCGGCACCAGTGTAACAAGGTTCAGTGTCAGGAAGGAAGAAGACAGGGTCGGCTGGACTTACTGACTGCTTTTATTAATTCAACACAAACAAAAAGGTGTGCAGACAGGCACAAGTCGGTCAGTATAATCACACAAATTCACTCCAGTACTCAGCATCCCAGGAGATCAGCAGCCAGTAGTCCTTCTCTCTCTCATTCACTCCTGTTTCTCCTGGCGTTATGTACTCTCTCCACGCCAATTACTGAAACAAGAGACAGGTGTTCGTCATTTGCATTTACCCCACTCACTCACCGCTCGTCTCCTGCCTCTCTCTCCCGCTGCAGACTTCGCTGAACCACGCCCCCCTCGCCACAGTAATCTTCCGGTTTTAGCCAAGTTTCTGTCAAACACAGCACATCTAGATTATTGTCTGTGATAATATCATTTACAATAAGTGATTTTGAAGAAAGGGATCTAATATTTAAGTCAAGTCATGTCACCTTTATTTATATCAGGGGTGTCCGAGCTCAGTCCTGGAGGGCCACTGTCCTGCAGAGTTTAGCTCCAACTTGCCTCAAAACACCTGCTTGGAGGTTTCTGACCTATAGTAAGACCTTGATTAGCTGGTTCAGGTGTGTTTAATTATTGTTGGAGCTAAACTCTGCAGGACAGTGGCCCTCCAGGAGCAGGATTGGACACCCCTGATTTATATAGTGCTTTTTACAATGCAGATTGTGTCAAAGCAGCTTTAACAACCCAAGTTTTATCATTTGTTTATCATTATTATCTCTATTTTTTTATTTTATTTGTTGAACATCAATTAAATTTTTACCATTAAATGGGTTTGGAAGTTTTTTGTTTTTACTAATTCGGGGTACAGACACAGTCTCTATGTGATAATATCTAGGTGTAAGAGTTTCTATGTGTTGGGAATTATCTGACTTCTGTAACGTGAGGCAGCTAGCAGACGGTCAGTTTAGCCAGTCTGTCTGCTTCCTGACTTGGGCCCCAGTTTGTCATGTTTCAGTTCTAAGACTATGTGCCATATTACTAGAGAGAAGAGCAGCACCATCCCGAGAGGGATGAATACCATCTCTTTTCAACAGGTCAGGTCTGCCCAAAAAACTTTTCCAATTGTCTATGAAACCTATATTATTTTGCGGACACCACTTAGACAGCCAGCCATGGAGTGATGATAATCTGCTAACTATCTCATCACTCCGACGAACAGGAAGGGGACCAGAGCAAATTACTTCTCCTGACATTATACTTGCGAGTTCACACACCTCTTTAATTTTAATTTTAGTGATCTCCGACTGGCGAAGTCGAACATCATTAGTGCCAATGTGAATAATAATGTATTTACGATTAGCATTAGCCAGCACTTTTAAATTTGCTTTGATGTCAGGTGCTCTGGCTCCCGGCAAACATATGACTATGGTGGCTGGTGTCTCTATTTTCATGTTCCGTGTAATAGAATCTCCAATAACTAGGGCACTTTCAACAGGATTCTCAGTGGGTGCGTCACTGAGTGGGGAGAACCTGTTTGATGTTCTTATTGGAACGGAAGAGTGGTGTTTTCCGCGGCTAGACCGCCTCACCGTTACCCAAGTGCCCTGCTGACCGGGCTCTACAGCCGGAACCGAACAATGTACAGAGTTCACTAAGCTAGTCGCATCCAAAACAGTATCTGAAGCCCTTGCATTCTTACTATCCTTGATTAAAGTTTGGATGCGTGTCTCTAATTCTGAGATTCTCTCTGTCAGCCTGACTATTTCCCTACATTTATGACATGAAAATCCCTCGTCGCTGACAGAGAGAGCTGTGCAGAACATGTGGCAAATGGAACAGGTAACAATGCTAGGAGAGGATGACATGACTCACCGTGTTTGTAGACTGATCCGAGTAACCGCAGCTGTTTGATGAACGTGTTGAAAAAGGAGCACGGGAGAGACTGATGACAAGTTAACAAGCTAACAGATTGCAAACGCGTTGTAACAGCAATTTAGATTCAAAGATTACAAGCTAGCGACGTCAGATTAATGTGGTAGGCAATATTATATGTAAGGTAATAATAATATAAGCAACAATGAATAAAAGTAAGAGATTCAAAACAAAGCTATACGGAGTTACAGATGCAAACCACTCTGAGCAGCGAGGCAGACAGGAGCAATCGAACACTGGTAGTCAAGGCAGGCAGCAAACGATCATCAAACAAGGAAACAGTCCAGGGTCAAAACACAGGCAAGGCTAGGCAAAGACAAGGAACACGGAGACAAGGTAGAACAAAGGCATAGCATAATCAGATGCAGCTTCATTCGTTTTAAAATTAATTCCATGCCATTTATCAGCACAGCCCATCCAGCATTTAACATGGTATTCTAAAATCGATCTAACTTACTGCAGTGTGCAACAAGTGTCTCACAGCAGCCATTATAATGTTATAACATAATTTTCAACACACTCAAATGTATCTAATATGATAAACAGAGCTGTGTTACCTCATATTCATGACTGGAAAAGGACCAGGAAGCAGCGCCAGCGACTGCGGCATAATAAAAGTTCTGCTGCTCGTGAGGTGTATGTTGCGCAATCGTTCCAGCGGCCTCGTTTAGCTCCCACAACACTCGGTCCTGCTCTGCTTGTTAATAATCACATCCATGAACATGATTTCTGCCCGATTCCTATCCCGATTATTTTTCACCGGCTGTGAGGTGAAGACCACATGTCCCAAGATTCCACGCTCAAACTTGGTGTCATCAAGTCAAGTCAAGTCACCTTTATTTATATAGCGCTTTTTACAATGCAGATTGTGTCAAAGCAGCTTTACATTGATAACTGGTACATAATTTTGGCTGCACAGCAGCTCTTAAAGAATAGTGTCAATGCAGGCAGATCAGAAGCACTGTTGATTAAATGTCAAGAATACTGTTGAATATCAAATGTCAAGTCAAATGTCAAGTGTCCCCAACTAAGCAAGCCAAAGGCGACAGCGGCAAGGAACCCAAACTCCATCAGGTGACATCAGGTGGCAAACAGGTGGCAAACAAGTGGCAAATAGGTGTTAAAATGGAGAAAAAAAAACCTTGGGAGAAACCAGGCTTAGTCGGGGGGCCAGTTCTCCTCTGGCGAACAGTGCTTTGTTACGAATCAGGTTGCTATCATAAGTCTGATAGGATCGCACCAATCAAAGCGTTTATTTCAGTTCCATCCAGTTGAGGATCGTATTCATCACGTCGGTATGGACGGTTTGTTGAGGAACTGTGCTACTGGCTGTCGTGTCGATGAGGCCTTCACAATGGATGATCTAGTCGACTCGATCTCTGCTGATACTTCAGGGCTGCGTTGTGGTCGTGTCATGGCTCCGGTCCTTGGTCTCAGCTGAATACGGCCCGGATCCGGTTGACTACGGTAAACCTCGGGATAAACAGAAAGACTAATATTAGCGTAGATGCCATTCTTTTTCAGATGTAACGAGTACATCTGGTGTTATAGAAAGTGTTCCTGGTTCCGGCTGACCTATTTTATGCAGCCTAATAATCCTTTAACGGATTTGAAAATATAAATTGATAATGTGTTATGTGTATGCCAGGTTAAAGAGATACGTTTTTAGTCTAGATTTAAACTGACAGAGTGTGTCTGCATTCCGAACAATGCTAGGAAGATTGTTCCAGAGTTTAGGTGCCAAATAGGAGAAGGATCTACCGCCTGCGGTTGATTTTGATATTCTAGGTATTATCAGCTGGCCTGAATTCTGAGATCGCAATAAACGTGAAGGACTATAATGCATTAAGAGCTCACTTAGGTACTGGGGAGCTAAACCATTTAGTGCTTTGTAAGTAATTAGCAAGATTTTAAAATCTATACGATGTTTAACAGGAAGCCAATGCAGTGATGACAAGCTACGCCTTTGTTTTGAATGGGCCTCTAGTGACCTCTAACGGACAGAAAATTTTACATATTGCACCTTTAATACAGCTCACGTCGCCCCCAGGTTGAAAAATACAGAAAAATCACTGAAGAATACTAAGTGGAGCTCCACCATGAAGGAAAAATTGCTTCGTTAAAAACTGTACTGTTAGCTTTGTCTTGAGTTGACCACATTCTGAGGTAAATCCGGATTCATTCATTATATGTTAATATTTATCATTATCCAGGGCTCGACATTTACACTTTATCCGGATAAGTAGCCGGATTAAAATGTCAATAGCTGCAAATGATTGTTAATATTACGTTAAATGTAAACAGCAACTGATAATGGATTATATTAAAGGTAACAACATAGATAAAACTACACCATTTACCTCTAACTCTTGTTGTAATCATTGAGTCCATACTGACTGTGTCTACCTACCCCTGTTTATCTCGAAACGCACTTGGCTCCACTACTGCGGGTCATCTCATCTCCTGCGTTTTTTTTGCCTGTCATGCGTCAACATACTGATCAACATACTGATGATATTCTAACATTTCATCGTGTTGAGCTATATAACATTGATTAGTCTTATGTTGCCTACATTTGCTTACCTTCTCTAATAAAGTGCAAGAGCAGCGTCAAGCTCTGTCAAGTCAAAGTTGATGCAAAGCTCTCACCATATCGGAAACGCCACGCCGATATTGATCCTCGTTTTATTTTCTGTTATTTTACAGACTTTGTGTTTAAGTCGATCCACTTTTTTCACAAAACATTTGCTCTCTAGAAACCTAGTAAGTTTGGGTTAAAATCCTTTGAAGTTGAAGAATTAGCATTATTAACACTGAATTAATACCAACATATGAAATTAAAATAAGGACATGCATCAGAAAAATTGGGAATGCAGGACGATAAATATATGAATATAACAGATTGATTTTGCAGTGTTGTCTAATGTCCGTTAAAGCAAAAGTGTCCAAAAGTGGGAATTAGCCTATGCGATAACGGACACAGCAATGCATCATGTATTATAAGATCATAATGTTTGTAGCGTGATCCATTAAAACGTACAATATATTTAAATTCAGATAGTGGAGTAATACTACTCCATTAGGTCTATATTGTTCGCTGCAAACATGATGATCTTAAATGTATTAATTATTAATTTACTATTAATAAATGTGTAAAGTTGCATAAAATGGAAATAGGCTACTCAATAAAGTAGGCTAACTACCTAGATGGATGATTCCACAACTGGTAAAACATATATAAGACAATACAATACTGTAGGTGCCATAAAATTTACTGATGACTTAATTTAAAAAATGTTCTATTGCGCTTCTGATTTGGTTGTGAAATTCGCCGATTTTGGGTGCGTAAGGATTCTATGGTCCAGTTAGTATTTTCACCCCATAATGGCGGCCGCGCTACCGGAGCGCCATCTAGTGGCTGTTGCCCAAAAAGTATCAGAGTGTCGCCTCTTGGGTTCTATACTCTTTGGTTTCGCTTCTTGTTAGTGTATTCGGTGTATTCTTTGACGTTACGCAGCTGTCCGCGTCTGTTGCCATGGTTACTATGCAGTACAAGGAAACCAGGGATAACGCATATATTATATTGACAGGCGACAAGTGACAAGGGAGGGACGGGCACTATTTAAAATTGTGAATTTCGCTGAGTTTAGGTGTCACCGTGTAGGTGGTTTTTGGATATTTAAATAAAAAATCTTAAATATTGTGCCTTTAAGTAAATTATATTAAAGTATTTTCAGCTGCTCAACTAATTTTCTGTAATTTATCAGTAATGTGGTATCATTTATAATTGTATCATAATAATAATAGTTTGTCAGGTGTGTGTGTAAATGTTCGCAGCCTACTCTTAATTTACTGGTCAGCTCAATGCTGTGAAGTTGTAACTCAGGAAAATATTAATGTGTAGGGAATATTCTTTCGAGGGAAAAGCTGCTTTGAGCTATGTTTCTGCTCTCAGCCTCTCCTGTGTTGCAGAGCTGCTGGTGTGTGTGTGTGTGTGATGTCACACTAGTGTGGGTCATTTGAAGGTTAGCAGCCTCGGAAGGGTTCACAGAAAGTTCACTCGCATATATTAGGCAACTCAATCTTTCATTGTGTCGGAATGAACTAGTAGGAAATGAGCTTCACGCAGGCAGGAGCCGAAATCCGTCATCGCGTGTTCAAACGCTATATATTTATAAAACCATCTATCATTACAGAGAACCTCTATCTACCGGTCACAACACCTAGCGGGACCATATTTATATCCGTTTAGTGATCATTTTTCTTCTGGAAAAACAGGAAAAATCACAAGTGATAATCGGAATGGATCGCATGATTTTGTTGTCTGGTGACTGTGTGGATTTCGCGCGTGCCAAACCACAGTGAGAGTTTGATGGAGTTTCTGTGAACAACTGAAGGACAACCAGACTGATATCGTATTCTTTTATTCTTCAGTGAAATAAAGTGCACGATGTTTGACTGTATGGATGTGTTGTCGGGACACATGCTGGAGTTTTACTCGTCCAGTTCCTCGTCATGTATGCTGCAGGAGAAAGCGCTCAAAGCGTGCTTCAGCTGGCAACACCGACGCACCAAACACTGTATGTCTAATTTTTTTTTATTCCCTCATTATCAGTTTTATAATGATTAATATGCATGGCGCTTAATTCGTGATAAACCAGCCTTTAATTGCCGTTTGCAATTATTTATTTGAATAAAATAGCCTAATAATTAACCATAACAAAAAGTACCATGGCAAAACGATCTACCACGGTGGTTCAGTTGTATTATGTCACAGTACCATCTGGTACAATCACTCTTACCATGGTAATACTATTTTGTTGATCATTTACCATGGTAATATTTTTGACATGTACCATGACATTTTTAAAATACCATGTATGATATTGGTAATCATTCAGTAACATGGTATATGTTGAATGTATATCTGTTAGCACTGTATTTAAGTACCTCGATACTGGCATCTGATATATCACTGTACCATAATAAAAACCTGGTACTTTTTGTAAAGGTTTGCTCTATACACACACACCTGACAAACTATGTTTACTATGATATTTACTATGACAAATTATGATACAATTATAAATGATACCATGCATTACTGATAACAGCCAAAAAAAAGAATAAAGAAAAATCATATACACTAAAAGTATTACAAAAGTATTACTATGTTTTCTTTTTGGAAAGTAATTATATAAGTAGGAAATTCAATTCTTTAAGATTAGTACATGAATTTGGTAATTATTCAATATAATTGAAGTAACTATATAAAAAAAATACACATACTTTTCATCTAATTATTTTATGTAGCTGCTTGTAGTTAAAAAAATTAGTTATTGTTTTTACTATAATAATTACTAATAATATGTGTAACATTGAGACTGTTCAGTAAAGTGTTACCAAACATTTTACTGATCATGTCTATAATGGTCTAATGAAGAAATAAATATTAGGTACTTATAGCAGAATGTTATTAAATGAAATGGTCTTGCTCTACATGTACATGTCATGAAGCTTCTCACTTTCTCCAAGTCTGAGATGCTATATTTTCACTCATATTATCTGGTGTGTAGCCAAAATGTAATTAACTGGAACATGCCTATGATGTCCAAAAACACAAGCCACCAAATTTTTTAGATATATCCGAACACTACATATCTGCACT
Organism: Anabarilius grahami; assembly: GCA_003731715.1. Lineage (NCBI taxonomy): Eukaryota > Metazoa > Chordata > Actinopteri > Cypriniformes > Xenocyprididae > Anabarilius > Anabarilius grahami. The sequence continues at coordinate 211,214 of RJVU01000082.1, read as the reverse complement.
GTGTGGAAACTGTTTCCCCTCTAAGATGGTTATGGTTTAGGAATGTGCTCTGTAAACATTCACGACTTTGACATCCACTGCCCCGGCCCCGGCCCCAGACCCAACCCTCACACACACACATAAAGATATACACAAAAACAACTTTTAAACATGGCTAACTTTATAACATTTAGAGAGAAAAAAAAAACATTATCTGAGCTTGCTTGTGTGCTCATTTATTGTGAAATCACATCCTCTGCACAAGTCATCCAAATGTCTGTTTGGTCCTTTACCGTCAAAAGCATTATTTATTTTTACGTCCTAATGACCCTCATGAAGATAGCACTGAGTGCATGCTCACTGTCATATTTGCTCAGTGGACACAAATCAAAGCAAAGTGGCCCTGATCAGACGGCAGCCATCTGATGGTATCAACAGCCTACTCAAGCACCCTGAGATGCCCACGTTCATGCTGTACTGAAGCAGTACCACAACCCATTCATTCAATGTGACTAATATATGAATTACAGTATGACTCAAATCATATAGTCTTCTCTATATTAGCTCTAACTTGAACTTTCCCCAGACCTGCTTGACCCAAGGCTAAAAATGCAACTATTTAAATAAAAACAAAATCTGTACTATAGAATCATGTGATGGAATTTAGCATCATTTTCATAAATCATTATATCTTATGTATTGTGTTATTTGGTTAAGCAGCTATGACTAATTAAATAATTTTCTGTAGGCCAACAGATTCTTTATTAATCACAACCTTTTTTTGCATCTCAGTGAAATAGAAAATGACCGTCATTAGTGTGTATTGTTAAGGGTGCAGTGTGTAAATTTAAGGATCTATTGACAGAAATGCAATATAATATAAAGACCTTACATAATGAACCATTATGTTTCTATTACCTTAGAATGAGCCATTTCTATCTACATACTGTACACAGCGGGTCCCATTCCAGTAGGCATTTTGCGCCTGTATGTTTCTACAGTAGCCCTAAACAGACAAACTGCTCTACAGAGCGCGTTTTATCACTATGTTGTTGTTCTTCTTCCTCGTTGGTATTTTTAGGGGCATCTTGCATCGTCACTACGGTGAATACGCACAAAGAAGTAGTAGCAGTAGTTGTAGTCGTCTGGTTTATTAGAAGCAGAGACCGTTCTTTGTTAGAAGAAGAAACCTCATTGCTTGACTGGCTACTCTCTTCTGTCTAAATTTAAACATAATAAATAATTCTATCTGTCATATACAATTTATGAAATTAAAAAAAAGTTTAAAAAGTGCTAAAATATTTGGATAAAAATGGGACAAATAATTACATTGTCCTAATTTAAGTAAATGAATGAAAAATAAAAATTCATCCCATCCAGGGATGTGAGATGCAGAATTGTCAAAAATTATTACACACCAACATATGCCTGAAGAGTTCTTTATAAATAAATAAAATAATCTACCGTAAAATAATATGTGTTCTGTTCTGTTGAGCTGTCAAGTTGTTGTGTTGAAATATCAGTTCTTGATTGATTCTTTTTTTGTGTCTGTGAAGCGCTTGATGCTTCCTGAATTGGTGTCCCTTAAGTTGGCAACCCTAGACCACTTGTCAACCAATTGTTTGTGTATTGTGTATATTGTGTATTTTAGCATAGCTACAATGCTGAATTGATATTAGCATCAAGAATATCTGTTTTTATAAAAAGTCAACCACATTTGGGAAACCTGTCTAATGTCATTTAAGCAGTTCAACACAGCAAATTTGTTTTGGGCTAAAAAAAACAGTATTCCCACACCACTAGTCTGTCATCAGAGCTCTTAGCTATGTTTGAACCCTTTAGCCTCAGCATGTGAAAACATCATAAGAGGCATTTGCAGATTAGAGCAAGATATTTATACACCTCCCTCCATTACGCCAGTGTGATATGTGCTAATTACAACCATGCTTGCTTGCTCTCTGTCTTTCTCCCTCTTTAGTGCTTCACAGGCAAACTTGAAAGGCCATAGGCACAGTGTGTACAGCAAGCTAATTTTGTGGGTCTGTGATACAATGGATGAAATGTGGGAATAAAAAAGCTCTAAAACAACTTTGAAATGGGATGAACCTGCTTGTTATATGTAGTTGATGGCTGGAAAGAGAGGGCCTTGTATTGCTTATAATGCACCGAGAGTTAATGATTTGAGCAAAGCCCTTACATTTTTTTTTTTTTTTTTTACCTACTTGTCATCTCACAAAAAAAATAATAATTAGATTTTAGACTGACTTAATTTATTGGTGAAGTTAATCATTCATACAAAAGTTCTTTTTTGTAAAATGTAAAAATACTGCTACTTTTATGTGCTTTAAATAGATTTAACACCATCTAATAATCTGGCATTGTTCACACACAGGATCCTTTAGAAGCGCTTGGAAACAGTTGCAACAGTACTGACTGGATGAGGCATATAATTGTCATTCATAGCCTGTAGTGTACATATATATAAACTCTTAGTAAATATGAGCGAAGGTTGCTGTGAAAATAAATCTGCATTGTTTATCAGAAAACAGAAAAAAAAACATTATTAATAAAATAATGTGAAAACTATTAAAGAAGTCAAATTATAAAAGAAAAGGGTTAACAGGTTTTAAGCAAACGCTGGTAATACACATTTAGTTAAAATGAAACCATTAACATTTTAATAAAAAAAAAAGTTTTATTAACATGTCAATGAAAGTGTGCACACTGAGAAATAAACAACAGCTGCTGTCTATTTTCAGACAGTTCACGTTAGCAAGTAGCCTACGGCTAGTATGCACTTTAACACGATCTGTAATTTACACAAACGCTGGTAATACACATTTAGTTAACAAAACTAAACCATTAACATTTTAATGCTATAAAAGTGTGCACACTGCGAAATAAACAGCAGGTGCTGGCTATTTTCAGACAGTTTACGTTAGCGAGTAGTCTGTTGCTAATAATAAACACCACTTTAACATGATCTCTAACTTAAACAAACGATTTAATACAAATTTAGTTAACAAAACGAAGCCATAAACATTTTACTGTTAGTAAAAGTGTGAGTACAAAGGAACAATCCACCCGCATGCCTCTCAGTGATGTTGCTTTCATCTGTGCTGATCCGCATCTCAAGCAGATGACGTAACTTGGAGGAAGGCGTGACCAGGCCTGCTGAACAAGCCCCAGTTTCTTGACTCCACCCCACGTCAAAACAGTGCCATGAAGTGAAACGCACAGAAAAGTGCAGCCAAACAACCACCCGAATTCCAGAAATGTTGGGACGTTTTTTAAATCTGAATAAAATGAAAACTAAAAGACTTTCAAATGACATGAGCCAATATTTTATTCACAATAGAACATAGATAACATAACATAACATAACAATTGTTTAAATGGAGACATTTTACACTTTTATCAACTAAATGAGCTAATTTCAAATTTGATGCCTGCTACAGGTCTCAAAAAAGTTGGCACGGGGGCAACAAATGGCTGAAAAAGCGATACATTTTGAAAAGATTCAGCTGGGAGAACATCTAGCAAATAATTAAGTTAATTGATATCAGGTCTGTAACATTATTAGCTATAAAAGGGATGTCTTAGAGAGGCAGAGTCTCTCAGAAGTAAAGATGGGCAGAGGCTCTCCAATCTGTGAAAGAGAGCGTAAAAAGATTGTGGAATACTTTAAAAACAATGTTCCTCAATGTGAAATTGCAAAGGCTTTGCAAATCTCATCATCTACAGTGCATAACATCATCAAAAGATTTAGAGAAACTGGAGAAATCTCTGTGCATAAGGGACAAGGCCGAAGACCTTTATCGGATGCCCGTGGTCTTTGGGCCCTCAGACGACACTGCATCACTCATCGGCATGATTGTGTCAATAACATTACTAAATGGGCCCAGGAATACTTCCAGAAACCACTGTCGGTAAACACAATCCGCCATGCCATCTGCAGATGCCAACCAAAGCTCTATCGTGCAAAAAGGAAGCCATATGCGAACTTGGTCCAGAAGTGTTGTCGTGTGCTGTGGGCCAAGGCTCATTTAAAATGGACTGTTTCAAAGTGGAAAATGGAAAAGAGTTCTATTGTCAGACGGGTCCAAATTTGACATGCTTGTTGGAAATCACAGACGCCGTGTCCTCCGGGATAAAGAGGAGGGAAACCTTCCTGCATGTTATCAGCATTCAGTTCAAAAGCCAGCATCTCTGATGGTATGGGGGTGCATAAGTGCATACAGTATAGGCAACTTGCATGTTTTAGAAGGCACTATGAATGCTGAAAGGTATATAATGGTTTTAGAGCAACATATGCTCCCCTCCAAATGATGTCTATTTCAGGGAAGGCCTTGTGTATTTCAGCAGGACAATGCAAAACCACATGCTGCAGCTATTACAAGAGCATGGCTTCGTCGTAGAAGAGTCCGGGCGCTGAATTGACCTGACTGCAGTCCAGATCTTTGACCTATAGAGAACATTTGGCGCATCATTAAACGAGAAATACGACAAAGACGACCTCTAACTCTTCAGCAGCTGGAAACCTATATCAGCCAAGAATGGGACCAAATTCCAACACCAAAACTCCAGAAACTCATAACCTCGATGCCCAGACGTTTTCAAACTGTTTTGAAAAGAAGAGGAGTGTAGTAGAATTAAGTTCGTAAGTATGGGAAGGAAGAAGACAGGGTCGACGAATAACTGCTGACTGAGTTTTTATTAATGGTCAAACGGCTCAACAGAAAACACTGTGCAATGCACGACAACAAAATAAACAATCCACAATGGGCTTCACTCCAGGTTCAGTTCAGATAATCCACAAAGGGCTTCACTCCATGTCCAGTTCAGATAATCCACAAAGGGCTTCACTCCATAAAGGTTGTCGTGTCTCAGTCAGCAGTTCCCCTCTCTCTCTCACACTCCTGCTTCTCACGGCATTTTATCCTGTCTCCGCGCCAATCACTGGAACGAGAAACAGGTGTTCGTGATTTACATTCACCCCACTCATTCACCAAGCGTCTCCTGACGCTCTCTCCCGCTGCAGACCTCGCTGAACCACGCCCCCCTCGCCACATACCCCCCATTTCTGGAGAGGAAATCGGCCACAGCCATCTGAGCACCCGGCCTGTGGACCACCTTGAACTTAAAAGGCTGTAAAGCCAGATACCAACGAGTGATCCGCGCGTTGGTATCCTTCATGCGGTGGAGCCACTGCAGAGGAGCGTGGTCCGAACAGAGGGTGAATTCCCGTCCCAGGAGATAATAGCGGAGGGTGAGAACGGCCCACCTGATGGCCAAACACTCCTTCTCCACGGTGCTGTACTTAGCTTCCCTCTTAGAGAGCTTACGGCTAATGTACAGCACCGGCCGCTCCTCACCCTCTATCTCCTGGGACAGGACTGCACCCAGCCCCCTGTCCGACGCGTCAGTCTGCAACATAAAGGGGAGAGAGAAATCAGGAGAGTGAAGTAATGGCCCGCCACATAGAGCAGCCTTCACCTGGGTAAAGGCCTGCTGACACAGCTCCGTCCACTGGACCGTATCTGGTGCGTCCTTTTTAGTTAGATCAGTCAACGAGCTGGTGAGGTCCGAATAATTAGGTACAAACCTTCTGTAATATCCCGCCAGCCCGAGGAACTGTCTAACCTCCTTTTTGGTCTTGGGGCGTGGACACGTCGCAATCGCTGCCGTCTTATCAATTTGGGGACGCACCTGTCCATGCCCCAAGTGGAAGCCCAGATACCTTACTTCCACGCGCCCAATCGCACACTTCTTCGGGTTGGCCGTGAGCCCAGCCCCTCTCAGCGATCTCAGGACGGCCCGCAAATGTTGCATATGCCGCTGCCAGTCATTACTGAAAATAATAATGTCGTCCAGATAGGCAGCAGCATATGCCCCATGGGGCCGCAGAATTTTATCCATGAGCCGCTGAAAGGTGGCCGGTGCCCCGAACAGCCCGAACGGAAGTGTAACGAATTGGTGTAATCCGAACGGCGTCGTGAAAGCGGACTTTTCTTTGGATAATGGCGACAAGGGGATCTGCCAATACCCTTTTGTTAAGTCCAGTGTCGAATAAAATCGAGCCGCACCAAGCCGGTCAAGCAATTCGTCCACCCGCGGCATTGGATACGCGTCGAATTTCGACACTGCGTTCACCTTGCGATAGTCCACACAGAAACGGATCGAGCCGTCCGTTTTGGGGACCAAAACTATCGGGCTCGCCCAGTTACTGCTGGACTCTTCTATTACTCCCATATCAAGCATTGCCTCTAATTCGTCCTGAACTACCTTTTTCTTGTGCTCAGGTAATCTATACGGCCGGCTGCGAATAACCACGCCCGGCTCCGTCTCGATGTGGTGCTGAATAAGATTGGTACGGCCCGGCAGGGGAGAGAACACATCAGCAAACTCTGCTTGTAATTTAGTTAAATCAGTGAGCTGGGAGGGTGAGAGATGATCTCCCCCCGGGGTCAGAGCGAGGGATTGTTGTTTTACATTCGCCTCTGGCCCGAGATCATCCTCTCCGCTAATCACCGTCGCCAGCATCACTGATTCTGCCTCATTCCACTTTTTGAGGAGGTTGAGGTGATAAATTTGACGTGCCCCTCTCCTGTCAGACCGTATCACCTCATAATCGAGCTCGCCCACTTGCCGTGAAACCTCAAAGGGTCCTTGCCACTTCGCAAGTAATTTAGAGCTTGAGGTAGGGAGCAATACAAGCACTTTCTCTCCCGGTGCAAATTTGCGTAAATTAGATCTCCTGTTATACAGTTGGCTCTGTCTGTGCTGGGCTTGTAACAAATTCTCCGTCGACAGCCGCCCCAAAGTGTGGAGTTTTGCTCTCAAGTCCAGCACATACTGAATTTCATTTTTGGCCTGAGATGGTCCGTCCTCCCAAGTCTCTCTCAGGACATCCAGAACCCCGCGGGGCTGGCGTCCAAAGAGCAACTCGAAGGGGGAAAACCCCGTGGAGGCTTGCGGGACCTCTCGCACTGCGAACAACAGGGGTTCTAACCACTTATCCCAATTTTTGGCGTCCTCTTGAACGAATTTACGAATCATGGATTTAAGCGTGCGATTAAAACGTTCGACCAGCCCGTCCGTTTGTGGGTGAAAGACGCTGGTCCGAATCGATTTAATGCCCAACAACTCGTAAAGTTCGCGTAACGTGCGTGACATAAACGCCGTGCCTTGATCAGTGAGGATTTCTTTTGGAATCCCCACTCGGGAGATTAAACTAAACAGCGCTTCCGCAACACTCTTAGCGGAAATGTTGCGGAGAGCCACTGCTTCAGGATATCGCGTTGCATAATCCACAATGACTAATGCAAAGCGATGCCCTCTTGCTGATCGTTCCAATGGTCCGATGAGGTCCATACCAATTCTCTCGAAGGGGACCTGCATTAATGGGAGTGGGCGCAACGGCGCTTTTGGGGTGGCCGGTGGATTCACCAACTGACATTCACGACAAGACGCGCACCACCTGCGCACGTTCTCGTGGATGCCCGGCCAGAAGAATCGGGTCATGAGACGATTTAGTGTTGCTGCCTGTCCTAAATGCCCCGCCATCGGATTAGAATGAGCCGCTTGGAAAAGCATTTCCCTGCGGCTCTTTGGAACTAACAATTGGGTTGTATCTTCCTTTGTTTGAGTGTCTTGGGTCACTCGATACAACCTATCTTTTATAATCACGAAATAAGGATAAGTAAGCGGACGTCCAGGCTGGAGAGGCTGACCATCGATAACACTGACCTTTTCAAACGCATGTTTCAGCGTGTCATCGTGAGACTGCTCCAGGGGAAAATCATCGCGCTCCGGAAGAAACAGTCTTCCGGATTCGCTCGGTTCCCCTGAAGCTGAACTCACTGGTCCCTGATCAGTCTCTCCGACCTGAACCTGCGCCTGCTTACCTCTCGTCTTTTCCCCCCAAGAGGCATCCGAGCATAAACACCTCAATAATTTATTGAACGCAGGCCAATTCGTTCCCAGAATTATCGGATGCCGGAGGTGCGGATTAACTGCCACCTCAACATTATGCTTTTGTCCCCTAAATTTAATTATGACGGGCACTAGCGGATATTTCACCACCTCCCCGTGCACACACCGAACCCCAACCATGCGGCCTGTATCCAATGCCCCAGATGACATCAGGCTTTGATGAACCGAGGTTTGGTTGCAGCCTGAGTCCACCAAAGCCTGATAGGTACCCCCCTTGATACTCACAGGTATTTGGTACCCGCCAGCCTGACCAGGGGCAGCCTGTGGGTCGTCGGGAACCCGGATCATCGTCCCAATGTCCATAACCGGACATTTATCCACAAAATGATCCGGGTCCCCGCACCGCCAACAGGCCGGCCCAGACCTGCCCGCCGCTCCCGTGGCAGAGAGTGAGGTGAATGGTCGGCGCGGAGAAAGGGGAGAAGCAGGAGTGGGGTCCGGCCCGGCAGCAGGAAGTCCCACCCCCCTGGGCGGGGCTCTGGGTCCATAGAAGGGTGCCTGTCCCGTTCCGCCCCGCCCCCGGGGCGGAACACGAGGTGGGCCGGGCGGACGAGACCTGGGAAGAGGAACAGGTCTAGAGAGAGAGGGGGACAAAAGAGGGGGGTGAGAGAGAGAGGCAGACGGAAGGGGTTCGCCGACCCCTGGGCACGCCACCATGTGGTCCTCCGCCAGCTGGATGGCTGAGTCCAGCGACGTGGGGCGGTGGCACTGGACCCACTCGGCTGTTTTCTTTGGGAGCCGAGTGACGAACTGCTCCAGCACCACGCGATCGATGACCAGATCCACGTCGCTTCCCTCAGCCAGTAACCATTTGCGGCACGAGTCCCGGAGCTGTTGGGCCATCACGAAGGGCCGGCCGGACTCACCCAGGTCCAGGGAACGGAAGCGCTGTCTGTGCTGCTCTGGGGTCCGACCGACCCGCTGGATGATGGCCCGCCGTAGATCGTCAAAGACCAGGAGGTTCTGAACTGGCAGCTGCTGTGCCGCCACCTGTGATTCACCTGAGAGCAGCGGGACCAGCCTCATTGACCACTGGTCCCGCGGCCAACCACTCGCCTCGGCGGACCTCTCAAAGAGGTCGAGAAACACCTCAGGGTCGTCCAGAGGACCCATTTTGTTCAGGGGCAGGTGGACAGGCACAGCCGGCTCTCATCAAAATCAAAACAAAAATGGGTCACTGAGCACAAAACCAAGCTTCTGCCATGACCGTCCCAGTCCCCTGACCTGAACCCTATAGAAAATGAGTGGGGTGAACTGCAGAGAAGAATCACCAACATGGAGCTGGGAATCTGAAGGATCTGGAGAGATTCTGTATGGAGGAATGGTCTCTGATCTCTTCTCAGATGTTCTCCAAACTCATCAGGCATTATAGGAGAAGACTCAGAGCTGTTATCTTGGGAAAAGGAGGTTGCAAATAGTGTTGAATAAAAGGGTATGATTAATTGTGAGCAATGTGTATTAGAGAAAAACATTTCTTTCATGATGAGATTTCCCCCCCATTTAAAATTGTTATTCTCCAATGAAAGGTTGGATTTTTTATAGATTTTAAAAATAAAAGATCAAAAGGATTAACGATACAGATTTATTTTCACAGCCTTCTTTGGTCATATTTACAAAAGACATGAATAATTTTGAGCACAACTGTATGCGCCGCTGCTACTGTTGCTGCACAAATAAATTAGAATTGCTGTAAGCCCTGTTGAATAAGCGAAAACGTAAGCAATGCCTATTTCACTTTATTCTGTCTACACCAGACACGAGTGCATAACATGACCAAAAGATAAAACCCATATAATACACTGCAAAAAATGCTCTTCTTACTTAGAATTTTTGTCTTGTTTCCAGTCTAAATATCTAAAAATTCTTAGATCAAGAAGCATTTTCTTGACAAGTATAAATTATTTTCTTGTTTTTAGGGGAAAAAAAACAGTGAGTTTTTCCTTAAAACAAGCAAAATAATCTGCCAGTGGGGTAAGTAAAATAATCTTAGTCCAAACTGAAAACAAGATTATATATCTTATTTTTGGTTTGAGATAAGATTATTTTACTCACCCGAAGTACACAGCACGTGAATACTCTCACACAAATTCTCTTTCAAGTGTTGCACCTGAATGGAAAAATTCTGACAAAATGATATCAACATGCCCATCTTCGCGATTATACTAACAAAGAGAAAAACAAGACAGACAACGCGTATCAGTATCAGTGTACTGGATCTTTGAATTGTCTTAAAGGGACAGCAGTCTAATATTCCTGCTCCCTGTTTTAATGTTAATCGAACGACAAAGGACGAAGAAATCACTCTTGACTGAATAGCTTTTGTAACTTCAATAATGTTTTAAATTATTCAAAGAAGTTTATATGAAGTATTATTTTATATTTTAGAATTACTTTATTTAATTTCTGTACCTGAAAGCTGATACCTGAAAAACCTGTAAAGCATTATTTTGTTTGTATCTTAGCTCTCATGTATTTATTTGTGCTGTTTCTTGTAGTTCGATTATTTGTTTTTATTTTCCTTATCTTTATTTGATAATTGTCCAGTTTTTTACTGAACATAGCACATACCGAACTGTACCGAAACCGTGACCCTAAAACCGTGATACAAACCGAACCGTGAGAAATCTGAACCGTCCCACCCCTAATATATATATTTCTATGGGAACCTGAGCTTCTAATGGCAGCTGCAATGACAAAGACTTTATCAATCAACGATTTGCTGTTTACTTAGAATGCAGGACTTATTTCCGCCTTATTACGCGTTGCAGTTTCTCCTATTCATTAAGTAATAGGAGTAAACTTCTGTATCAATAGTCTGAGACAACTCCCTTAACAAACTCAGAAAACTGTCACTCATCTCAATCCGTAGCGATCGCAGAAAGCCCTGGTACATCAATGAGCTGTCCACGCTGCACAATGATCTCCCATTCGCTCGTCCGTGTTAAGGCAATTACTCCAGCGTTTTGAGCAGTGAGTGATTCTGACTGATATAAACACTTCGGATGGCCACACTCAGGATCAACTAACGTTACATGTCTGTGATCGGCCACTCTGCCCACCAGAGCGCAAACACAGATATCAGTGTGCGTTTGCCAATAATATAAATTCAACATCAACTAGGGTGCTCTTGCTTTAGTTTGAGAAATACTTTGAAAACTGCCTTGACACACTCTAAGTAAGTTGAAATGATGTTATATAATTCATACGTGACAGCAGTGATGTCACTTACCTTAAACCTACTAATAGCTGACGATAAGAAATCCGATTAGCATAATTAGCTGTTCATCCTGTAGTTATGAAAATAGTTTATGCTCAAACATTTCTGCCTGAAATGCAGCTGCTGGCGTGCTTCGTAGGGGTGTAACAATACATCGATATAGATCGATACATCGATCTAACATCTAACGATACGATGCATCGATGCAACGCCTAAAAAATAGATACCTGTGGGCTATTTATAGAGGCACCTTTGTTTTAACACTCTCCACATTTTCACACAATGTCAGTCTATGCATTATTGCCAACGTGTGCATTCTCGTTTAAACTACCTTTCAGAACTTGTGAAAGACACTCAGGACAGTAAATTGAACTGTCACTACCCGATCGCACCAGTGCTGAATCTTCACGAAAGTTTATAATTTGCTTGTGTTTAAAGCCTTGCAAAAAACAGTGCGCACACAATTCAAACAGTGTCTGTTAGATCACAACACTGGAAAATAGAGCGCTATGAATCGTTCTTCACACACAGTAACTGAAATTTAAAACTGTTAAAAGAAACTGCTCAAACTACTGCATTGGAGCGCCGCACGCTGCGACTCTGTGACTCTGTGTTGCTTCAAGCACATCATTCTGCACACGGGAGGCCATAAGTGCTTTGTGCTGCTCTGTATTGGAGCCTTTATAATAAATTTGCACAATGTAAGAATATTAATAGCCTATCTTGTTTCGTCCTACCTATAATATGTTGTTGCTTCATTAAAAAGCTGCGCTATACATTTAAAAGAAATGTCTTTTAATGGTGTTTGTGTGTGTGTGTGTGTGTGTGTGTATGTGTGTATATATATATATATATATATATATATATAAAAT
>RJVU01000082.1:185773-199131 GCA_003731715.1 Anabarilius grahami | reverse complement strand
TATATATATATATATATATAAAATATATATTCCTTGTTTATCAGTTTTTTGACATTATACATTTTAGCACAGAACTAAAATACTTTCTTGACTGTTGTCATGTCATAAGCTGTCATTAGATTACTGTGTGGATTTTTTATTTGTGGATGTCCCAAGCAGGGTTCAGGATGTGAAATAAATGTTTGTTATTGTTGTATTTTGGTTGTAGTTGTGAGTTAATAAAAATTCGCTGAACTTCGCAGAACTTTTTGCGGTATCGGAAAATATCGTATTGCTGGCTATGAGAATCGATATTGTATCGAATCGTGATTAACTGTCCGATTTACACCCCTAGCATTTTTCTGGATTTTTTTCACATAGCATCAAAACAAACTTAAAATACTCTCATTTTTTGTCATAGAGACAGAAGTAATATATCAATTCTTCTTTTATTTGTGTACTCAGTAAAAATAAAATGTTGTGCTTTTTGCAAAATAAAGAAAACTAACATGATGCGTGTAACGTACGGGACGGGGCAATGGAGTTGGAGATCCACAAGCAGGCTTTAATTACAGGAGAGCATAGTCGTACAGGCAGTAGGTCAGATACAGGAAAGGCAAGGCAAAAGAGTAATCCAAACACAGGCTATGGTCAAGGCAGGCAGCAAACGATCATCAAACAAGGAAACAGTCCAGGGTCAAAACACAGGCAAGGCTAGGCAAAGACAAGGAACACGGAGACAAGGTAGAACAAAGGCTAAACAATACTCAGCAGTGTGTGTGAGTGCAGCTTATAAAGGGTCACTGATGGGAAACAGGTGTGATTGCATGATTGGTTCCTAGGTGGGGGATGGTGGGAAACGGAGTCCATATGAAGAAAACAGAACACGGACTCAGGGCACATGTAACAATGTGTGATCTGTCGTTTCCCTTTGAAGGATGTCCAATCTGATAGTCCTCAGAAAATGAACTGTAACTTAGTGAATACTAATCACAATAAAATGAGACATATGTCTAAAGAAACGATGAAATGTCAGGTTTTAAATCTTGTAAGTCAAATCAAAAACAAATATTCTTTGTTTATGTAATCTGTATGAAAAGAGAAGGTTGTCAGACGTTTGCGAGTCAGCTCATTATCCGCTAATGCGGCCACACCCACGGAGCGGGCGCGCTATTCAGATGCAAATTCTGAGGTGATACATGCAGAATGAACGCCCGCGTCAGCTCAGAAAAATGCATCAAGTTTAGTCAGTTTCATGTAGGCTACTTTTCATCGTTTTGTGATGGGGTGAAGAATAATTCTAAAAGGATTTTCCTCAGTGGAAGAGCTGGTTTCACTTTCATTTCGAGGATCAACTCAAGGCAATGATTGTGAATGGTAAGTGTTTTTTTAATCTTTAGTTCTTATTTCTAATTGTGATATAGTGTCTGTGAATATTAAACCGCAAAAAGACTGTTTAAATATAAATCCTGTAAGTTTTGTGTGTCTCAGTGTGAATTAATGGGGCAGATCGACTTACATTAGTAAATTGCCATGGCTATTCCCGAACTATATTGCTATACTGAGATGAGTGAAATCGACTGAAATACATAATAAATACTGAAATAAAACGTGTTAGCAATTTACTAAACTGCACATTAACATTTAGGCTCTATAATATAACAAATATAATATATAAAATTCCATAGTATATTAAAATAGAAAACCATTATTTTAAATTGTAATAATATTTCACAGTTTTGCTGTTTTCTTTTCTGTATTTTTGATCAAATAAATGCAGGCTTGATGAGCATGAGACTTCTTTCAAAAACATTATAAATAGTAATGCGTCCAATCTTTTGACTGGTTCAAAATTTTCTTCACATGATGTGCAATAATAAGTGCATGCATAAGATCACAAAAATCATGTTTTCTGTTAAGAGTGAACAATATATTAACATGAATACAACAGCTGATATAATCCTGTTATCAGCATGCTCACAGAGGGTTTTTTTCTTTTATCTCACAGATTTGAGAATCATTGTGACCAGATATCGGCACACACTGGACTGCATGCATATGATACTGAGATCACTGACTGGAAGCAGGAAAGTTTTTTTTTCTTCTTCTTCTTTTTTTCCTCCATTGCAGAAACACCAATTTATATTTTAAATAAACTTGAAACAAAAACATGAAAGTGAAAGTGAAGTGACATGTGGCCAAGTATGGTGACCCATACTCGGAATTTGTGCTCTGCATTTAACCCATCTAAGTGCACACACACAGCAGTGAACACACACCCGGAGCAGTGGGCAGCCATTGCTGCGGCGCCCGGGGAGCAGTTGGGGGTACGGTGCCTTGCTCAAGGGTCTCACCTCAGTCGTGGTATTGAAGGTGGGGAGAGCGCTGGACATTCACTCGCCTCACCGACGATCCCTGCCGGACCTGAGACTCGAACCCATGACCTTTGGGTTACAAGTCCGACTCTCTATCCATTAGGCCACGACTGCCTCATGATATATGTCTTTTGTCATAGCATTCTTTCTTAGTTGACTCAGTCACATTCCTGACCTAATGGCTCATTATGCGGCTCATTCGGGGCAGGGTCTTAATCTCCTCAGGTGTGAATCACAGCATTATTCATGAAGATTCACACCTCTTCACATACGGGCTCCCTAAACAAAAAGAGTCTTAGAAATTTAAAATCAATACTGTTCGAGTAGGCAGGATAATTTCCACATCATTTTGAAGCAAAAACTCTAGACTAAAATATAAAATTTCCAAAAGTCTTGTGAAAAAACATTTAGTATGCATTTTTGAGGCCTTATTTGCATATACCATGCATATAAACCATGCATATACGTAATACTCTCAAAAATACAAACATGTACATGTTGCTCACATATTATTTTAGCCTAGTTTGTGCAGAATACAGTGCAATTGGACTTTTATCATTGATATGTTTATAAACAACTGAAAAAAAGCACAAATGTCAGGGCATGTCAAAACTACAGGCCCCCAAATCAGCCTCAGACTCCAGAGGGTTAAATGACATGGACTTTGGGCATATGGATAAAGCGAGACATCGCATCAAACTTAGTGATGAAACTCCTTTTAAGCATCGACCTTGGCCCATTCAGGGACTTCAGAAAACCTTGTGGTAACACTTCAACTAGTTGCTTATTAACATTCATATTACTAGAATAGTAATTTTATTAGTTTATTAGTATTTATTAAGCACATATTAATGCCTTATTCTGCATGAACTTATTAAACATTCTTAATCCTACCCAATACCTAAACTTAATCCTACCCAATACCTAAACTACCTAAACAACTACCTTTCTAACTATTAATAAGCAGTAAATTAGGAGTTTATTGAGGGAAAAGTCATAGTTAATATTGAATACATGTTCCCTATACTAAAGTGTTACCAATTTAGTTATAAACGACACTTATGCGCTTCTCAACTTGGAGGAGGTCTTTTTGGTGTTAACCGGCTAAAAATGGTTCTCCGTTCTGGATTTGAAGCCGGGGTACTACCAAATCGAGATGGAGGAAGCGGATAAACACAATACAGCCTTCTTGTGTCCTCAAGGATTCTGGGAGTTTAACCCTCTGAGGTCTGAGGATTTTTGAGGGCCTGGAGAAGTTTTGACATGTCCTGACATTTATGCTTTTTTCAGTTGTTCATAAACATATTAATGGAAAAAGTGTCATTACACTGTATTCAGCACAAACTAGGCTACAATAATATGTGAGGAACATGTATGTACATGTTTGTTTTTTTGAAGGAATAACGTTTATGCGTGGTTATTGAAAAAGCAAAAAACTTAAGTCACTGAAATAATGCCAAAAAATAATAATAAATCTGTGTTCACAAGACTTCTGGGTATTGGAGGTTGTAGACTAGAGTTTTTGCTTCAAAATGATGTAAAAATTATCCTGCCTACTCATTCATATAAAACAATATATTAGTTTTAATTTTGTAAGACACTTTTTGTCAAGAAACTCAGTATGCGTGGAGGCGTGCATCCTCATGAATAATGCTGTGATTCACACCTGAGAAGACAAAAGATACACATTATGACCTGCAAAAGGACCTGCATAATAATGACCCGCATAATAATGAGGCCTCTCAGTCAGGTAGGCTATGTGAAAAAACCCTCTGTGATCATGTGATAGATTTTGCAGAGCCCTATGTTAAATTACAGTACCAGTCAAAAGATTGGACACATTTTTTTAAAAGAAGTCTTAAGTCTCTAACCAAATAATGCTTTCCTATTTTAATATACTTTAAAATATAATATGTTTCTGTGATGCAAAGCATCTGAACATTCCTACCTCTATGGTATTTCATATAGGCTACTATATTTGTTATATTATATAGCCAAAATGTTAATGTGCAGTTGACAAACTATACATCATTAAAAAGATCTAAGACTCAAGCTTCACATTTTGACTTCTGTTTTACTCTTAAAATCTTATATTGACCGCAATTTCTTAATATGCTTAAAAGCATGCACATTTGGAGAAATATTGATGGATTCTCATATGTTTATGCCAATTTTCTATACAGAGGAGCAATATTTATTCTATATTTATTGTATTCACTATGAGCGCTGGATACTGTGTTTTCAATTCATACTTGCAGCCGGAGGGCGCTCTGTGCACATTTAGTCCACAAATGCCTCCTAAAGAAGAACAGGCACCATGTGACTTTCCAGGAACTAACAGAGGCTTCCAGAGATCACTAACCATGGCTATAACATGCAGATAAACACTTTTGAAGATAATAAATACACGATTGCGGCGATGTATACATGTATTGCCTCAGAATTTGCGTCTGAATAGTGCTCGCTCTGTGGGCGTGGACGCATTAGCGAATAATGAGCTGAATCACGGACTTCTGATATGGCTCTGTTTTCACACAGATTACATAAACAGAGAATATTTGTTTTAGATTTGACTTACACGATTTAAAACCTGACATTTCAATGTTTCTTTAGACATAAAGACATTTTTTGTGATTAGTATTCACTAAGTTGCACTTAATTTCTGAGAACTATCAGATTGGACTTCCTTCAGAGGGAGACAAGAGATCAAGCATCATGTTAGTTTTCTTTATTTTGCAAAAAGCACATCAATTTGTTTGTGCAAAAGATAAATTATTTTGTTGTACACAAATAAAAGAAGATATTTCACAGATTAAAGAGTTTGAACATCGACTAGGGGTGTAACGATATATCGCAGTACGATATTTTGCGATGCAAAAATGTTACGATATGTATCGTAGAGTGATGTCGATACTTTTATGATATGAAGGCAGTCTATCTAATCTTATTGGTTGAGCTGCCGACGTGACCTACTCTGCAACATGGAAGTAGCAGTGAGAGAAGCCGGGTTGTCACTGCATATTAACCCTCTGGAGTCTGAGGCTGATTTGGGGCCTGGAGAAGTTTTGACATGCCCTGACATTTGTGCTTTTTTCAGTTGTTCATAAACATATTAATGACACAAGTGTCATTACACTGTATTCAGCACAAACTAGGCTACCATAATATGTGAGGAACATGTATGTACATCTTTGTGTTTTTGAAGGAATAACATTTATGCGTGGTTATTGAAAAAACAAAAAACTTAAGTCACTGAAATAAGGCCAAAAAAAGAATAGTAAATCTGTGTTTACAATACTTTAGGGTATTGGAGGTTGTAGACTAGAGTTTTTGCTTCAAAATTATGTAAAAATTATGCTGACTACTCTTTCATTTATAACAATATATTGATTTAGTTTTTGTAAGACACTTTTTGCCAAGAAACACCGTATGCGTGGAGGCGTGAATCATCATGAATAATGATGAATAATGGATCATTCTCACCTGAGAAGACAAAAGAATTGTATAGTAATGAGCTGAAATGACTTGCATATTAATGAGGCATTTCAGTAAGGTAGGCTGTGAAAAAAACCTTCTATGATGTCTCAAGCTCATCATGGTATATGAAACATACAGAAAAATATTATTACAATATAAAGTAATGGTTTTATATTATACTTTAAAATATAATGTATTTCTGTGATGCAAAGAGTCTGAATATAGTCTCATATAAGTATAATTCTCATATGTTTATGTCAATTTTCTATACAGAGGAGTTATATTTATTTAATATTCATTGTCATTACTATGAGCGCTGGTGTTTTCAATTCATACTTGTAGTCGGAGGGCGCTCTCTGTGCATTTTTAGTCCACAAATTAATCTAAAGAAGAAGAGGCTATTCCATGAATGGTGTTTTCAATTCATACTGCAGCCGGAGGGCGCTAAAGAAACAAAAACTCATCTAAAATTAATCTATAGAAGAAAAGAAAACAGGAACTAACTGCATGTCTTCCAGAGGTCGCTAACCATGGCTTTTACATCCAGATAAACACTTTTCAAGACAATAAATACACGATTGAGATGATGCATACAAGTATTGCCTCTGAATTTGCCTCTGAATAGCGCTGGCTCCGTGGTCGTGGCCGCATTAGTGGGTAATGAGCTGAATAACGGACTTCTGACATGGCTCTCTTTTCATACAGATTACATAAACACAGAATGTTTGTTTTCGACTTGACTTACACAATTTAAAACCTGACATTTCAACGTTTATTTGGACATAAGTGTCATTTTTTTGTGATTAGTATTCACTAAGTTACAGTTCATTTTTTGAGAACTATCAGATTGGAGTTCGTTCAGAGGGAGACGAGAGATCACGCATCATGTTAGTTTTCTTTATTTTACAAAAAGCACAACATTTTGTTTTTACTCTGAGTGTATACAAATAAAAGAAGATATTCTATAGTTTCAATTGATATATTACTTATGTCTCTATGACAAAAAATGACGGAGTATTTTAAGTCTGTTTTACTGCAATGTGAAAAAAACCTGCAAAACGCGCCGGCGCGTTTTCGGTCCTCAGAGAGTTAAGGGTGTGTCTCAATCAGCTCTCTAGTTCAGTAAGTGTTTTGCGCACACATCGAATTTTGCAAGCAAGTTTAAACGTTTCTTGCATCAGTCTCTTGCTTGGTTGCGTGAGAAAAGTCGTGGCTTTCTTTCACCGCTGTGCCACAGCAACAGCTGAGCTCACAGAAAAGCAACAGATGCTTGCGATGCTTTGCTTTAAGAAGTTCTGCGGGGCCGTTCACATATTGCATCTGTCAAGTCAGTTATTTCAAATGTAGCCACGCGGCAGGCGTGCTCACAATGGATGAAACGCGGTCGCGACACGCATGCGGTGTGTTTTCCAGGCGCATCGAGATGAAAAATTCTCAACTTTTCAGAATGCCGCAAGCGCACCGCTAGCCATGTGACAAGAACCAACTGATCAGCTATGGCCTTTCCGTAACAAAACATCAAAATCTCAGCCGAACAGCTTATAATAGCTGTACAGGGTGGTTTTTATATCTTATCCCCATAAATATATCTAGTAGTAAAGGTAATGCAAGGGCTAGAAATCAATTTATCCTTTGCTGAAACTCCTACTCCTCTTGGAGAGCGCAGTTCATGGTTTCCGCTTTGGAAAGAAGGAGAAGCGTTTTTCTTCTATGCATTTTTAGACGCAATATGTGAACGGTCCCTTAGGATTCTTAATTCTAAGTTCATGTTAATTAAAAAAAAAAAAATTTTCAGTGACAGACAGAACTACTCAGCTGTTAATTTGAATACAGAAGGTTTTTATTAAACCTTGAAATGTGATCTTGTATGTACAACAAGGAAAATTATTGAAATTTGCTAATGTTTTTTTAAATAAATCTTATTTGAATTTCAGTTTCATTTTGTCTAAAATATCGTGAAACGTATCATATCGTGAACTCCGTATGGAGATACGTACTGTATCGTGACCTGAGTGTATCGTTACACCCCTAACATCGACTAATGCAGGTCCTTTCTCATCTTTTCAAATGTACATTTTTTCAGACATCAGTCCAATATTTGGGACATATTGTTTCTAAACATGCCGTGGAGACGAACTCATGGAAACTGAGGCCATTAAAACCTGGCCAAGGCCACAGACTCTCAAAAAGTTGAAATTGTTCCTGGGATTTTCTGGGTTTTATAGAAGGTTTGTTCAGGACTTCTCTAAAATGGTAAAGCCACTCAAGAACCTCACGGCTGGATACCCCCCAATTTCGAAAGGAAGAAGTTGTAAATATGCAAACCATCATTACTATGATCCAAAAGAAAAGCTGGGAGACAGATGGGATGCTTCTTGTCAGCAGGCGTTTGAGACAACTGGTTTTGTGATACATTGACCCTAGATTGCCCTACACGTTACATACTGACGCCAGCACTACAGGCTTAGGCGCCACATTACATCAAGAACAGGAAGGCCAGTTGAGAGTTCCCGCTTATGCTAGTCAAGGTTTAACTAAGAGTGAAGCCAGATGTCCTGCTCGTAATCTTGAGTTTATGAACATAAACTAAGTAAGGTTTTATATTGGAAAAGAATGGTTCAAGGTAGAGTGATGAGCCAACTAGTGTTACCCAAGGATCTTCGAGAGATGGTACTCACCAGTTTACATGACGATATGGGTCATCTAGGGCTGGAAAGCTCCACCACAAAGAGCTCCCTTAGTGAACATACAGACCAGTAGGCCCTTGGAACTGGTCTGTATAGACTTCTTGACAGTAGAGCCAGACAATAGCAATACAAAGGATATATTGGTCATTACAGATCATTTTATGAGATATGCTATTGCAGTACCTACCAAAGATCAGATGGCTCGGACTGTGGCCAGATGTCTCTGGGATCATTTCTTATTACACTATGGCTTTCCAGAAAAAGTTGCATAGTGATCAGGGCCCAGATTTCGAATCCAGAACCATTCAAGAGCTGTGCAAAAGTCGTGGGTATTCGTAAAGTGAGAACAACCCTCTATCACCCAAGAAGGAACCCATTGGAGCAGTTCAACAGGACCTTGCTGAAAATGTTGAGAACCCTGGAGAACGACAAGAAGGCCACTGGAAGGAATTATTTTAAAGGAATTGTTAAACTGCTTGTGCATGCATACAACTGCACAAAGAACAACAGGGTACTCACCTTAAGAAATGATGTTTGGGCAACAGCCTTGATTACCTGTGGATCTTGCTTTAGGACAGTAACTCCTCTCAGTCTCACTCGCAGTATGTAAAATCTCTCAAGGACTGGCTGGAAGAGAACTACCAGCTCACAACTCACAAATCTTTGAAGGAAGAGGGAAGAAACAAGAGGAGGTTTGATAGGAGTGTAGTTGCCTTCGTTCTAGATATAGTTGATTGAGTCCTAGTAAGGAATGTCCGGTTTAGTGGAAAACACAAAACAGCGGACAGATAGGAACCTGGCGTCTATGTTGTGTTAAAGAAAAGCAGCAGTATTCCCATGTATACAGTTCGCCCGGAAGGAAAGGAAAGTCCAGTGCATACTTTGCATCATGATTTACTTCTGCCGTGTGGGTATTTGCCCAACACTGTGTTTGAATAACCTGTCCAGCAAAATGAGCATCGTAGGCCTAGGACCAGAACTTGGTCCAGAATTGAGGATGTTACTGAAGCACAGACAGAGCAGAGCCATTCTGAATCTGACAGTGAATATGTTCACTTTGATGTACCTGGAGAGTCCTTGGAATTGAGAGAAACTCACCTATGATGTACCATGCAGAACCAGATGCCTCTGGAATTGAACCTGAAAGGAATAGAGAAGAGGGATTAGCAAAAGTAATCTCAGAAAAATAATGTAATGAATCAACTGAGCTACCAGATGAGTCATTTGAAGTGGTGAATGAAATTGGACCAGATGCACATGAAGAGAATGTCACTTCTTATCCTGAATCACCCCCTGTCAGACATCTTCCAGACATTCCAACTGTGCCAGAGGATGCAGGAGATATAGGTCCAAGATGTTCGAAAAGGCAGAGTAGACCATCAGACAAGCTGCATTATGCAAGGCTGGGAAATCCCTTGATTTCAGTTATCCAGTCTCTATTGCAAGGATTGAGCTCTGCACTTTCTAAGTCAGTGGAGGAATCTGATTATATTCAATATTATCTCAATACTGGACCCAGTGCAGTTCCACCTGTGTGACTTAGCCACTCACAAGCTCAGGGACGTGTTTTGATTCAGGGGGAAGTGTAACCAAGGTTACAAGCAGAAACAGAAAAAAAAAATGTTATTAATAAAATAATGTGAAAACTTAAACTATTTAAAAGAAGTCAAATTAGAAAAGAAAATATTAATTTTATAAAAACATATATTATTATTTGGTTATTAATCTGGCCAATGCTGATTAGTTTTGAACTTGAGACGGGCCAATGTGAGCACAAAATGTTGGGCAGTGGAAAAATTAGAGTTAGAGGCAGCTCTCGTGCACGGATTTCCTGATGAGCGCAGTGTTCATTGACGCTCCGTGGAAAGAAAGATAGGAATAACCTCCTAGACTAATTCTATCTATGGACTTATGGTAAAGAGAAGGATTTAAAGGGGGTGTGCTGTACCTGCACCATTCTGGAATTTTCTGTGAGTTTAGCGATCTCCTTGGTCAGGTTTTCCTTTTCCAAGTTTTATTGATGTACTCTGTCCGATGTGATGATGTTCTGGTGCCTGTATTTTGGATTTGTCCCGGCCTTCCAGTGGTTCTGAGGAGGGTTTGGACTAGCGAGCCTCCGTTGGGTCTGTTCTTGGATTTTTCTTTTTGACGAAAGACAAGCCTTAACACTGACTTGAACTGCGAATGGTAGGACATTGAATAACTTTTCTCTTATTTTTTATTTTTGCTGGGATGGAGAATTTTTTTCCTCATCAACAGATAAAGGACATAATTTAATTCTTACTACGTACTATTCAAAGAACTGTGTTTTTCTTGAAAAAACTATCAAGTCAATTTGAAATTGAGGGATTTAATTGTATTTCATTGAAAATTGTTGTTGTTCAATTGTTTTATTAATTGTGTTGTATATTGTTTATTTTACAAGTGTAACAAGTGTGTATATTTAACCTCAATAGAGTTAACTGAGCACTGCAGTAAATGTAGTTAGTTGAACTTACCTTGTTGAAACCCCAAGAAAAAAACAATTGGGACCTAAAGAAACAAAGGAAACAACATTTTAGATTTTAGAAATTACATTCTTGTTGGTAAAGAGATATATACAGTGCCCTCCATAAGTATTGGAGCATTAAAGACAAAATTGCTCTGTTAGCTGTGGTGTCAAGACATGTATAAATATGATTAAAAGATTAATATGAGGCAGAAGTACATTCATTGTGCTCCAATGCTTCATGAAGCAGTGTTTTGAAATTTGCCATCACTAAATAAGTCGTTATTTTTTTTTTTTTGGCGCACCAAAAATATTCTCGTCGCTTTATAATATTAATATTGAACCACTGTACTCACATGAACCGAATTAAATATGTTTTTAGTACCTTTATGCATCTTGAGAGAGGAAATGTCATTGCTCCCAATGCAGGCCTCACGGAGCCATCGGATTTCAACTAAAATATCAGAATCAGAATCAGAAAGAGCTTTATTGCCAGGTATGTTGTTTACACATACTAGGAATTTGTTTTAGTGTCAGAAGCTCCACAGTGCAACAGAGTGACAGCGACAAGACAAGACACATAATAAAAGGAATAAAATAATAATATACGAATTTACAAGATAGACAGTGCAAAAAAAGCAAAAAACAATATATAATATAGACAATTGTATGTGCAGTTATGTGTGCAAATTTGAAGTATAAGTAAGTGTTTTAAGTAAATGATGTGTAATAGTGTTGTGTGTTCCACACAACACTATATTAAATATCTTAATTTGTGTTCCGAAGATTATCGAAGGACTTACGGGTGTGGAACGGCATGAGGGTAAGTAATAAATGACAGAATTTTAATTTTTGGGTGAACTAAAACCCTTTAATCTTTTAATCATATTTATAGATGTCTTGACACCACAGCTAACAGAGCAATTTTGTCTTTACTGTTCCAATACTTATGGAGGGCACTGTTTATACCCTAGTGAAAAAATAGTATACTTAAGCACAATTTATTTGCATGTACTTTAGTATAGCTAAATGTATTTGTGGCACGCTATAAATTGGTATACTCAAAGTCTGCTAAATTGGAACAACTAATTTTGTACTAAATGCATTTTAGTTGTCCAAAAGCAGTGCTTAAGTTCAACTAAAGTTGTATTAAATATACTTGTTTGTGCTAAAGTGGAACTATTCCAAGTATTCTTAAGTACACTTTAAGTATACTCTTGTGTTTAAGTTTTGAAATGCAGAATTCACTCAGCATAAACTTTAAATGTATTTTGGTGACATTAGAATTGCAGTTTAATTACATAGTAAGAGTGTTGAACATACATTAATATTATACTGATAACAAACTTTTAGTGATGTTAAAACACATTGCAATGGCATTCCAAGTTAACTTGTAGTGTGCTAATGGCATCATTATAGTGTGCTTCAAATAGGCTACAATAAAGTCATCTTCATAAATAAAGTTACAGTTTTAGAATATGCCTTTTACAGACACCCCCAGTATACCAGTAATTTAGTTATCCAGTGAACATCAGTGAGACAATGGGAACAGATTTGTATGTATATTGAATGCAGGAAGCAGTACAGGCTGGAATCGAACTCAGCTCACGCGGGCCGCTGTCGCACAAAAGCACTCAGCTTACCTGTTGCGCCACCACGCAGATATAAACTACGCAAAACCGGGGTTACTTTGTGTTCTCTTTATACTGTTACAAGTACAGCTATAAGCGCGCAGACATTATTAATGACAACTATTAATGACAGCACACATTATATGGATTAAAAGACTGAATCGCAGACAAAATTATTAATATAGACACAGGAAGTGGTGCGTGAAAATAAACGTGAAACGACCTGTTACTATACAACACGAACGTGCATTAAATTTT
Source organism: Anabarilius grahami (assembly GCA_003731715.1). NCBI lineage: Eukaryota > Metazoa > Chordata > Actinopteri > Cypriniformes > Xenocyprididae > Anabarilius > Anabarilius grahami. The sequence goes on along the minus strand of RJVU01000082.1, from coordinate 186,236 downwards.
AAGCTGTTGAATAAATAAAACCAGCAGACGCAACATTAAATATCAAGAATGTTTTGCTTCCCTTTTACCTGACATTATCTGTCATTAACGCAACATGAAGCAATTGCATAAACCGGCATATTAGTTTTATTCTTGTGCACGCACTGAAACAATTTTGAAAAAAATGTGAACGTGCAGAACTGCTTGTGTTTCCGTGTGTGCGGATGAAATATAATCATCCATAACATTCATCTGCTGATTGTCTCTGCACACTTTAACTCTCAATGCATTACAACTACTTCTGACAAAAACGCAATTAAATGATTTGGCGGTCTTGCATTAAGCTGCGGATTTATATGTGACGCATAAATTAAAATGATGTACTTTTCATGCAGTAAACATTTCTGTATTTATTTATCATTTTAACTGCGTCTTTTCCTCATGTTTTTAGTTTTTTTTTTTTTTTTTTTTTTTTTTTTTTTTT
>RJVU01000082.1:117128-182831 GCA_003731715.1 Anabarilius grahami | reverse complement strand
TAAAGCCGCCGACATCATAGCAACTGAAGCAGAGAGAGCAACTCGAACTATATTCTTAAAACAATAGCTGAGAAGCTCAAATAAAACTGAACAGCGGCCATTTTGTGGCCCGCTCAGTCTATATAAAACTACAGTTTGCCCATCAAACCCTTATAATTTTACATGTTCAGGAAAATATATCTCTAGGAACAGAAAAACAAGGTCAACTATAACAAAAGGCTGAGCCTTGCTTACCTTTCCCGTGGCAGTTGGACCCACGATACTCCTTCCTGACCGAAGTGGGAGGATAATCCAGGTTCCTTTGCCAAACGAACCCCTTAACTATCAAGCCAGACGGCGGGCCGTCAGAGAGAAACTCATCATGGGCCCATCCGTCCAAACTGACTGTTCAAGGGTGTCATCTGAACATGTTATTCTTCAAAAAGGCCTTCTCGATCTCTACGTGAAGATCCGGAAGGAATGGAAGGCTCACCGGAGTTACAGGGTTATGACCGGAAAGAAACCGCTCGTCCAGCCTGCCTCGAGCAGTCTCTTCCCTCTCACGCTGCCAAGGCAGCTGCAGTCTGCCGGCAGCACGCTCCATAACCTCCAGTAACTCTGCGTACGCTGGACAGGGAGGTCTGGGGAAAGAAGCTGCTTCACTCGCTTCTTCCTCCATTGCCAGCGCCTGTTCTTGGGGGCTGGCAGCCAAAAGAACACTCGTTCCTGGATCTGACGATGTTTGAGATACACCATCGTCATCATTCAGGATCGCGTCCTCGCCAGCCGCCGCCTGAGTCTGAGAAACGGTTACACCCCTCTCAAACTCGGCGGCGAGCTCCATCTGTGAACCCCATGAGTGTAGTCTCCGCTCAGCCTCAGCACGAGCAGGACCAGATCCACCAGGTACAGATGTTGACACCCCTTCTCCCGAGAAGAGGGCCAGGCGAGAACGGAGCGTTCTCAAAGGAAAACGCTCACAGTTGACACAGACAGCGCCCTCAAGCACTGTCTGTGCGTGTTCTTCCCCCAGACAATGAACACATAGGATGTGTGAATCATCCGGTGTCCGGTGTGTAGTCACAGCGCCCCTCCCCTACACACATACAGATGTATTGTGTTGCTGTGTCTCGCTCTGCTCACTCACAGTCACACACAGAACAGCTCTCTGTCTCTCCCTCATCACTCGGGTTTGCGGGTCTTTTCCGTTAACGTTTAGGGTTTCTTCAGCTTTTTACTTCGGGTTGTAACGTTAATAATACGTACTTACTAACCAGTAGAGTTCTGGTAAACGTGGGTTCGTTCAGACGTGGTGCTTGCTTGGTAGAATGCGACTCGCATTGCGTCTCTGCCTGTCGGAGATTTTTTTTCTTTTTTAAACCTTCAGCTGTCTCTAACCAGTAACCAGACACTGAGTGTCTGACACGTTTTTGCTGTATTTCATAAAAACATAAAGGTAGTAAGCTAGTATTATAAATATTACAAATTAATTATTAAGCTACACACACACACACATACATACACACTCACACACACACACACCTGGTGTGGAAATAAATTTTTTTAAAAGAACCCAAAAAAAAAAAAAAAAACACACTGATCATAAAAAAATTAAAAGTTAAAAAATAAAGTTATGTTGTTCATTACATTTTACTTCATATTTGCACTGCATTGTTTTGTTTTCATTGTTGCAAAACTTGTTCTGTAATATAGTTCGTTTGCTATCGTGATCAAAACCATTGATCTGAAGCTCAATCCTGATGCTGTCCTGTAAATATTTTTCTAATCAGCAAGAAATATAACAATTTCTGATCAACCCATATCAATTGCATGCTTAAAATAACGTACCGGTTAAAGCCCCGCCCATTTCAAGACAAGCCCCGCCTACTTCCGGGTTAGGCCCCACCCACTCCGAGTACAGATACAGATACAGATAATTCATATGGTTAACAGATACAGATACAGATAATGCTGTACTCGCTCATCCCTACAATTTAGTATACTAAAAGTACAATTGCAGGGTATTTATATAAAGTACATACAAATGTAAATGCAATTGTAGTACACTTAGCATAAAATAAATGTATTTCAAATAGATTTTAGTATATACATTTTTCACTAGGATATATATATATATTCTTTTGTTTATATCAATTAATGTAACTTGCCTGTTGAGTGTTATATTGAAAATACACGTTTTGTGTTCAAACAAATGTTCTTTAAGTCTGTTCACTGTTGTTGTGGCTTCTTTTTCAGCAGCGAATCTATTCTTCCGAGATGCTGGTCTGATTAGCATTATAACATCTTCAAGTTATTAGCCAGAAAGTAAGCTCTACAATAAGCACTATAATTTTATCACTACATAGAATAGAATATTATGAAACAAATGTTAGATAATATAAGAGAAGTATTGTATTGTATTAAAATAATATCTTGCAACCAGACAAGCTAAATCGCATAAGGAACTATTGTAGTTTTAAAATCATACATATATACATACATATATATATATATATATATATTAATCCCTTATGATATCATGCAAGAGCATTTTATCCTATTAGGAATTATACCAGGAATCCTTCCAGAGATTCCCTTTAGGATTGGTCGATAGAAATTCCAATAATTATCCTGTACACATTCCTTCGGATTTGTTATTCTCATTCCCATTCTCTCTCTTTCCGTGGCATTCTGGGTTGACTGTGTGCATCAGCAGTGCTGTTTCTAGTTTGTTTTCCTGAGCGAATTGCCTGGAATGGGTGTGAGAGTTTCCTGTTTGACCCTGAGGTGGGTTCAGCCAGAGGGTAAGAGTTCAGTGAGACAAACCATGAGACTTTCTTTAACGGCACAATTCAGCATTTTTGCCAACCTCTTTTTGGCCTGTCTGTCATTGTCCTTTTCTATTCTATTGGCTGCTCTGTGTATGTGAGCATGCAGGAAGTCGCCTGGCCACTTTGATGTGATTAAATCACCCAGAAAATGGAAAAAGGTTCCTATGCACCTTGTGTGGTGAATGCAGCCTTCCACCAGAAAGATTAAATGGAAATGCCTTTATGTGCTTTGTGTCCACAGGTGTCCTGAACTTCTCATCTCTGTCCTAAAATAAACAGCAATGAGCGAAATGTAAGAATGATTATTTATATTCTACAGATGCCATTTTTTTCATTCTCTCTGGTGTAATAACCCAGAGTTGGAAGAATGGAAAAATGCCTATAGTGTTACAATTATGATTTTGTCATAAATGTGCTGCTGTAAGGCGGCACGATGGCTCAGTGGGTTGTCTCACAGCAGGAAGATCCCTGGTTTGAGTACTGGCTGAGTCAGAAGGCATTTGTGGAGTTTGCACTTAAGATGTGCAGCACTACATTCATGTAGTTGTGTGCGGCATGTTTTATGCCTTAAACTTGACCGTCTCTTGCCATTTTGATTGTGGACTCTTGTGTAAGTTCTCTTGCGTAAATACTCTCATTGTACCTATTAAGCATGTTAAGCAAGTCTCTCTCCATATGCCATGTCAAATAGATTACACATCAGTGATCATTGTGGTCTTCAACGATTACAACAGAAGAGCAAATGTTGTGAGCACTGACATAGATAGTACCAGCGATTCCCATAAGGAAACCATTGTTTTCTACCACAAGGTTTGAATGAAAACAAATGTCCGGCTGCACTCATTAATGTAATCAGGCTTCTTTCTTTGTTGTCTGGTCCATTCAAAAAAAGTTTTTTTATTTATTTTTATTACTAATGAGTTTGTTGGGTCTCATTTTATATGAAGTGACTTATGTACTAACATTTAAATTAATCATTTGATACAATGTGCTTATTGTGTACATACATGTTTTTATATTGTACTTATATTTAAAAATCCCTGCATGTAATTAAAGCTGTAATTCCTTCCATGTACATCTGTAATTACACTCCACAAAGCCTGTCCCTAAACTTACCCATATCCCACATCAGTAGCAGCAAAAGTGTTATTCAGCAATGTTTTTTAGTTAGACACCTAATTTAAAGTGTGACATGTAGCGAATTAGCTCAAAAGGGAAATATGAATAATTAATCATAACTCGTTATAATTGATTATAAATATTTGAATCAGTTAATCGAATTAACTTTATGTAGCTGAATTAATATCACAATCAATTCATCTGTTTGGCCAGCGAACACTCAGTATTGATCGTCTATCAACTCTTCAGAAAGGATATTTTCCCTGGCCACAGAAAAATATTGCTTTCTTACCACGTAACTGTGTTTATAATCATTATCAGGGACTGGTTTTATAAGCAGATCAGAATCAACTCACAAGTATGTGCACACAAGTTTTATTTAACTAAATCACAAACCCATAGCTAGACTAAACACACACAAACATACAATTCATGCATACATAGTAGGGCTGCACGATTAATCGCATGCGATTGTCACGCGCATTTCGTCAGTAAAGCCGGTTCCCTGATTACCGCTAAATCGCCATCACCTGCTTTCAAATGGAGCGGCATTTAATAGACAAAGCCGTAGATCACTGACAAGCCACGCAATATCGCGTTCATATCGCAGATGAATCGCCTTCGATAATGAACGCGATATTGCGTGGCTTGTCAGTGATCTACGGCTCTGTCTATTAAATGCCGCTCCATTTGAAAGCAGGTGATGGCGATTTAGCGGTAATCAGGGAACCGGCTTTACTGACGAAATGCGCGTGACAATCGCATGCGATTAATCGTGCAGCCCTAATACATAGGGAATGAGAGAGTGGAAATGAATTTGAACCATAGCATAACAGGGGAATTAATCTATGAAAAGAGTCATTTAACAAGCTGGAAGTACAAAAATGTTTTGCACCTTTGTTAACAGAGGGGTCCAAACTTAATACTAAATTGCCGTTTAGTGTTCAAATGTACGATACTTGCAAATGCTTGAGCTGTTGAGGAGCGTCTGGATCTGCAGGCTCAGGAGAAATTCTTGATGGTTCTATCCAGTGGTGCTGAAGTTGTAATCAATATCTTCTGCATTGAGTGAAGAAATGACATCGCACTTGCTCTGTTAATTTGACCCTGTTGTTGAGGAAGTTGTGCATGGGTTGAATTGAATGAGGCCTGCCAGCCCGGCTGCACTAGCCCGGGTGGCCGAGGAAAGGTGGAATTAGTGGAAAGGATCCCATTTTTATGGGCTGCATGTCTGTTTCTTGTATTGAGAACAATCAATGTGCCAAGTGCCTTTGAAGTGTTTGATTGAAGCAGAAGGGTGATAGCACTCAGTGGGGGAGCCAGACATTACGGGGCCTGCATGGGTGAAGGGTTGGAAGAGTAACTTTTACAATTGTGTGTTTGATCGTTTCAGATGCTACAGACAGTTTGATATAATGGATTTTACGTATTGAAAATTCTCGAATCAGATATGAGCATAGTGTGAGACAATACAAGGCACTCTCATGTTTTTATTTTGTCTTCTTTGAGCATACATACAGTAATAAGTACTGCAGTTGTAAAGCTCTAAAATAAATAAATAATGAATAAAAGTTTCATTAAAAGTAGTTCATATGGCTATATAACAAATCTTCTTAAGCCATTTTTCATTGAAAATCTTCTGCAGTTTCAAATCAAGTAGCCTATACTTAAAATATTTAATTGCGTTGTATGATGACACTTTGGGGAATGCTTTCATGATGACATCGCCTGAAGCACATGTGCAACTTAGTCCAATTCTGATTGGTGCAACGTCATCCCGTGATGTGTGCCGGTGGAATGTGGAACCTATAAAAGGTCCCGGCATCACAGCTGTTTCAGCTTTATGATCTTCAGCAAGTGCTCTATGTGTGTGCATCTTATTTGAATCAGAAAGAGCTTTATTGCCAGGTATGTTGTTTACACATACTAGGAATTTGTTTTAGTGACAGAAGCTCCACAGTGCAACAGAGTAACAGCGACAAGACAAGACACATAATAAAAAGAATAAAATAATAATTTACAAGATAGACAAAGTGCAAAAAAAAGCAAAAAACAATATATAATATAGACAATTGTATGTACAGTTATGTGTGCAAATTTGAAATATAAGTAAGTGTTTTAAGTAAATAATGTGTAATAGTGTTGTGTGTTCCATGTTTGTCAAGTGTTCATGAGATGGATTGCCTGAGGGAAGAAACTGTTCCTGTGTCTGGTCATTCTGGTGCTCAGGGCTCTGTAGCGTCGACCAGATGGCAACAGTTCAAAGAGGGAGTGTGCTGGATGTGAGGGGTCCAGAGTGATCTTCTTTGCCCTTTTTCTCACTCTGGATAAGTACAGTTCTTGGAGAGTGGGGAGGGTTGTGCCAATGATTCGCTCAGCAGACCGGACTACCCTCTGTAGTCTTCTGAGGTCCGATTTGGTAGCTGGGCTGAACCAGACGGTAATTGAAGTGCAGAGGATGGATTCAATGATGGCAGAGTAGAACTGTTTCAGCAGCTCCTGTGGCAGGTTGAACTTCCTCAGCTGGCGAAGGAAGTACAACCTCTGCTGGGCCTTTTTCATAGTGGAGTCAATGTGAATGTCCCACTTCAGGTCCTGTGAGATGGTGGTGCCCAGGAACCTGAATGACTCCACTGCAGTCACAGTGCTGTTCATAATGGTGAGTGGGGGGAGAGCAGGGGGGGTTTCTCCTGAAGTCCACGATCATCTCCACTGTCTTGAGCGTGTTGAGCTCCAGGTTGTTAAGACTGCACCAGACAGCCAGCTGTTCAACCTCCAGTCTGTAAGCAGACTCGTCACCGTCCCGGATGAGGCCGATGACTGTGGTGTCGTCCGCAAACTTCAGGAGCTTGACAGAGGGGTCTTTAGAGGTGCAGTCGTTGGTGTAGAGGGAGAAAAGCAGTGGGGAGAGGACACAGCCCTGAGGGGCGCCGGTGCTGATGGTGCGGGTGCTGGATGAGAATTTTCCCAGCCTCACTAGCTGCTGCCTGTCTGTCAGGAAGCTGGTGATCCACTGACAGACAGAGGTGGGCACGGAGAGCTGAGTTAGTTTGAGCTGGAGGAGTGATGGGATGATGGTGTTAAAAGCAGAGCTGAAGTCCACAAACAGGATCCTCACATAAGTCCCTGGTCTGTCCAGATGCTGGAGAACATAATGCAGTCCCATATTGACTGCATCATCCACAGACCTGTTTGCTCGGTAAGCAAACTGCAGGGGATCCAGTAAGGGTCCAGTGATGTCCTTCAGATAAGCCAGAACCAGTCTTTCAAATGACTTCATGGCCCCAGACGTTAGAGCCACAGGTCTGTAGTCATTAAGACCAGTAATTTTGGGTTTCTTTGGGATGGGGATGATGGTGGAGCGTTTGAAGCATGTGGGGACTTCGCACAGCTGCAGTGACCTGTTGAAGATCTGTGTGAAGATGGGGGCCAGCTGGTCAGCGCAGGATTTCAGACAGGCTGGTGAAACACTGTCTGGGCCTGGTGCCTTTCTTCTCTTGTTCTTTCTGAAGACATGGCGCACATCATCTTCACTGAACTGAATTGTAGGTGTGGGGGAGAGGGGGGTTGTTGGAGGTGTGAATGGTGATTTCTCAAACCTGCAATAAAACTCGTTCAGATCGTCTGCCAGGTGTTGATTTGCCACAGAGCTGGGGGATGGTGTCTTGTAATTGGTGATGTCTTTCAGACCTTTCCACACTGAAGCTGTGTCATTAGAAGAGAATTGATTCCGAAGTTTATCAGAATAATTCCTCTTTGCCACTCTAATCTCCTTTTCCAGTGTGTATTTGGCCTGTTTGTACAAGACTCTGTCCCCTTTTCTGCGAGCATCTTCTTTGGCCTGACGGAGCTGGCTGAGTTTTGCAGTGAACCAGGGTTTGTCATTGTTGTAAGTGAAATGAGTCTTTGTAGGAACGCACAAATCCTCACAGAAACTGATATATGATGTAACAGTCTCTGTGAGCTCGTCCAGATCGGTGGCAGCAGCTTCAAAAACACTCCAATCAGTCCATTCGAAACAGGATTGTAAAGCCTGCTCTGTTTCGGTGGTCCATCTCTTTACAGTCTTTGCTACAGGTTTAGCTGATTTCAGTTTCTGCCTGTAGGTCGGTATGAGATGAACTAGACAGTGATCAGAGAGCCCCACATCTCAGAGCACTTTACATCCCTGGGCACCTATATTTGGGAGCAGATGTCCGGTCGAGGCAGGGGCTGAGGCCCAGGGAATGGAGGCTGCGCCCCAGATGGTGCAGCTAACTTGGAGGAAGTTCGGCCAGGCATACGTAGACCTGTTTGCATTACAAGAGAACTCTCACTGTCCCCTTTGGTTTTCCATCACTCATCCAGCTCCTGTGGGGCTGGACTCCATGGTGCAGCCGTGGCTGAGGCCTCAGCTGTCCACATTTACCTGTTTGCTCTGCTCCCGGTAGTTCTAGAAAGTGTTCGCCAGGCCGGGGTTCGTCTTCTGCTGGTAGCCCCATTCTGGCCAGTCTGAGTTTGGTTTTTGGACCTGGTAGCCGATCAGGAAGGACCTTCTAACACAGGCAGAGGGCACAATATATCATCCCCGGCCGGAGATGTAGAAGCTGTGGGTCTGCCCCCTGAGGGGGATCAGCTCCTAAATGTAGGTCTCTTCAGCACGAACTAGGCTACCATAATATGTGGGCAACATTTATGTACATGTTTGTACTTTTGAGAGAATAATGTTTATGCGTGGTTATTAACAGAAAACATAATTTTTGTGATCTTATGCATGCACGTATTATTGCACATCATGTGAAGAACATTTTGTATAGGCCTATTGTATTTTAAATTACAGTACCGGTCAAAAGATTGGACACATTACTATTTATAATGTTTTTGAATGAAGTCTCATGCTCATCAAGACTGCATTTAATCAAAAATACAGAAATAACTGAAATATTATTACAATTTTAAATAATGATTTTCTATTTTAATATAATTTAAAATATAATGTATTTCTGTGATGCAAAGAGTCTAAACATTCATATTACCTCTATGGCATTTTATATATTATATTTGTTATATTATAGAGCCTAAATGTGAATGTGCAGTTTAATACATTGCTAACACATTTTATTTCAGTATTTATTACGTATTTCAGTAAATTTCACTCATCTCAGTATAGCAATATAGTTTGGGAATAGCCATGACAATTTACTAATGTAAGTTATGTGTAGTAAGTGAAACCGCGTGTCGATCTGCCCCATTAATTCACACTGAGACACACAAAACTGGCAGGATTCGTATTTAAACAGTATTTTTGCGGTTTAATATTCACAGACACTATATCTTGATCAGAATAAAGAACTTGAGAATAAAAAAAACGTACAATTCACAATCATCGGCTTGATCTAGTTGATCCTCGAAATTAAAAAGTGAAACCAGTCATGCTTATCCTCTGAGGCAAATCCTTTTTAAATTAATCCTCACAGCATCTCAAAATGATGAAAAGTACATGAAACTGACTAAGCTTGATGCGTTTTTCCAAGCTGATGCAGGTGTTCACTCTCAGTTGCATGTATCACCTCAGAATTTGCGTCTGAATAGTGCGCGCGCTCCGTGGGCGTCGCTGCATTAGTGGATAATGAGATGATTCGCGAACGTCTGACATCTCTCTCTTTTCATACAGATTAAATAAACAGAGAATATTTGTTTTCGATTTGACTTTTCAACATTTCTTTAGACATATGTCTCATTTTTGTGTGATTAGTATTCTCTAAGTTACAGTTCATTTTATGAGGACTATCAGAATAGACTTAATTCATAGAGAGACTGTGGCTCGCGCATCATGTTAGTTTTCTTTATTTTGCAAAAAACACAACATGAGTGTACACAAATAAAAGAAGACATTTCACAGATTAGAATGGTGTATAACTCTTAATGTATGTCCAAAACTGACAGGGTATTTTGAGTCTTTCACATAAGAAAAAAAAGATAAGAAAAAAAGCAAGGTGGTATCGCCAGCGCGACCGCCGATTTAAGAATGTTAAACGTGTGTTTATTCAAGACAAATCTAGGTTTATGGTGAGCACTAGTGCCAAGTCTTTCAGACAGTGTGTTCCTCCGTGTCAGCTTCATCTGACCCCAGATGACACACACGATATGTGCGTTATTGTCAGGTTTTGGTGATGATGAAGGAGCGAGGACTCAATAATGCAGGAAGGAATGGGCTTTTATTAATAATAAAAAATAAAACAAGAAACAACAACAAAAACTACCCGGTGGGGGAAAACAGACTTGACATAAAACTGGACTGGACTGGACTGGACTGGACTTGACTTGACTTGACTTGAGGAAAACACGAGGGAATAAACGACAACGATCCAGCACAGGACTGCAAACACAAGGAGAATAAATAGGAGAGCAAACAAGGCAGGTAACGAGGGAGGACAGGTGGGGCAAATCAACCAATAATCAGGTAACAAGATGGGTGGGGTCAAGACAATAGACGAGAGCACATGGCACAAAGAAACACATGACAAGCCATGTGCTCACACCAAACATAACAAAAACACAAGCACATGGCCAATGAAGACAAATCACAAGCCATGTGCTTACACAAGACGAGACATGAACACGCGACTATGAAAACTCATAAGCCACGTGTTCACACAAAAACAAGACAACATGAGAGCACACAGCCCGTGAAATACAGACTGCGTGCTACACAACACAAGACAAAAACACAACATGAAAGCACGCGGTAGGTGGAAACAAACCGCGTGCTACAGAAAACATGACAAAACAAGAGCTCCTGGCCGATAAGAACCAACCAAGCGCTAAACAAAACATGAGACAAGAACGCACGGCAAGCGAAAGAACACTCGACCATGCGCTCACAAAAAAGACAGGACTGGGAGCGCGAGTGTCCGAATCCCGACACGAAACCGAACCCAAACTAGACATGAGTGCCGGGATCCGAACGCCACACTCCCAACATGAAACAAGACATGCAGACAAGAGAACGCACGGCTCGAGAACACTCGAGACCGTACGCTCACACAAAAACAGGACAAGAACGGGAGTGTCAGAGCTCTGTCACAAAACCAAGAAATAAACTAGACAGAAGTGACAGAACCCTGACAGTTATGTGCATGAGTGAGTAGCATGCATGCTCAGCCCTTGAGGGGGCTGTTTGTGTGCATTTTGAGCACCTTCCTTGAGGAATTTCGCTCTGGTCTGGCCCTTTTTTTGAGAGAATCGGGCCAGCCATCTGTGTCTCGCGGTTCAGGACCTGCTGCGGCTGAGGTGAATAGGAGACTGAATAATAATAATAATTAATAATAATTTGTTACATTTATATAGCGCTTTTCTGGGTACTCAAAGTGCTTTAACATATAGTAGGGGGAATCTCCTCAACCACCACCAATGTGCAGCATCCACCTGGATGATGCGACGGCAGCCATATTGCGCCAGAACGCCCACCACACACCAGCTGATTGGTGGAGAGGAGACAGAGTGATGAAGCCAATCAGTGCATGGGGATGATTAGGAGGCCATGATGGACAGAGGCCAATGGGCAAATCTGGCCAGGATGTCGGGGTTACACCCCTACTCTTTTCGAAGGACATCCTGGGATTTTTAACGACCACAGAGAGTCAGGACCTCTGTTTAACGTCTCATCCGAAGGACGGTGCTTTTTGACAGTATAGTGTCCCCATCACTATACTGGGGCGTTAGGACCCACACAGACCACAGGGTGAGCACCCCCTGCTGGCCTCACTAACACCTCTTCCAGCAGCAACCTAGTTTTCCCAGGAGGTCTCCCATCCAGGTACTAACCAGGCTCAGCCCTGCTTAGCTTCAGTGGGCAACCAGTCTTGGGCTACAGGGTGATATGGCTGCTGACAAAAGTTGTGGAGAAGTTGTGGAGAAGTTGTGGGGCTTGCAGGTGGAGCTCGCTGATGGATTTAGAGAGGTATGATTGTTTCTCATTAATTTGCTGTTGACGAGAGCAAGCTGATGGATGATGATGTGTTATCTCTCTCATCATCTGATCCGGCAGTGAGCGCTCCTTGCTTTGGGCCATTATGAGCAAGATGAGGCTGATGAGATTGATGATGTTAAAAAATAAATACATAAACAAGCGCTCTCAACCCGCTTGCCCTGCATATGATGAGTTTTTGGATGCTATGTCCCGCGCCATGGTGAGATTAGATATGCCGTGGAAACACAAAGAAGCTCGAGTCCCTTCGTGGTCTCCTCGATGAACGTTTCCTGTCAGGGAAATAACTGTCTATCTCATACGTGCCTTCCTTTTCTCGCAGATCTTCACACTGAGATGCGGAGATCTTAGTGATCTTGTTTTTACTTTTAAATCTGCCTTACTGATGGTTCGGCATTAGTGGCTAGTTGTGAATGTGCTGTCTGACACCAGGTAGTTTACTGAGTGGTAGGCTCTCTGTTTTAACAGAGTGTGTTTTACTAAGCTTTCTGTGTTTTGGACGTTGCTAGGCCAATATTCGAGGCTTCCGTCTGTAAAGCTCCAACTACTGGCAATGCTGAGTTGTTAGGCTTTTTAGCCTCCTTAGCCTTTATTATAGAAAGTGCATTATACCCGTGAGGCCGTGTTGTCAAGTCGTTAGGCTCTCTTTAAGCCTCCTTGGCTACCGCATAGAATCTGTTAACAGCAGCATCATGCTGTATTGATAGCAGTGTTTTTATTTTTTAGCGTTGCTAGGCCTTCTCTTGCTAGGGTGATATTTTTCTGAGGTCTAAGCTCCCCTGGAGCTCCGTATGGATATCTAGTGCAAGTTGTTGGCTCTCTTTGAGCCTCCTTGCAGGATATCCTGAGTTTTTGGGCATTGTTAGGTCTCCTCTTAATTTAGAGAGTTGTCATTTGAGGCCTCTGCTCATAGAGCTCGGCTACGTTTTGCTAAGTTGTTAGGCTCTCTCTGAGCCTCCTTAGCTACGGTGGGTGTTGTCTGGCCTCCTCTCACTAGCGAGAGTTATATTTAGGTCTCCATCAGGGTAACAGTTTGAGTTGAAGGCTCTCTGTGAGCCTCCTTGCTAGACATCCTGAGTGTGGGGCGTTGTTTGGCCTCCTCTCGGTTAGAGAGTCGTTATGCTGAGACCTCTGCTCCTAGAGCTCGGCTATTATTTGCTCAACCCAAGTCGTCAGGCTCACTGTGAGCCTCCTTGGCTAACTTGAGCGTCGTCAGGTCTCCTTTCATTAGTGGGAGTTATCTTATTGAGGCCTCCGCTCTCTAGAGTTTTGTTAGGGTAACAGTTATGAGTTAAAGGCTCTCTGTGAGCCTCCTCGTAAGTTATCCTAAGTGTGGAATGTTGTTTAGGCCTCCTCTCGATAGGAGAGTCGTTATGCTGAGGCCTCCATTCTTAGAGCTTGGCTATTATTAGCTAAGTCGTCAGGCTTGGCTTGGTGGGACAGCTGGACTCAACCCGGCACTGCCCTTGGGTTAGAGTGTTGCCAGGCCTCTTGTTGAGGCCTCCTCTCCAGGGCTGCTTTTAGAAGTTTTGAGTATTCTAGGCTCTCTTTTTGGAAGTTGGCCTGAGTATGAACGTAGCTAGGCTTCCTCTCTTAGAGTCTTCCTTGAGGCCTCCATTCTTGAGAAGCTCCGGCCAATGGCTGTCACTGGTGCTCCTAGGGATGAAGACTCTTTGAGTCTTTGACTTAGCTCAGCAATAAGGCATTCATCCCTTCAGCTTTGCAGCGTGGGTAAATCAGGATCAGAATCAGAAAGAGCTTTTTTGCCAGGTATGTTGTTTACACATACTAGGAATTTGTTTTAGTGACAGAAGCTCCACAGTGCCACAGAGTAACAGCGAAAAGACACGACACATAATAAAAAATGTTCCTGTGTCTGGTCGTTCTGGTGCTCAGGGCTCTGTAGCGTCGACCAGATGGCAACAGTTCAAAGAGGGAGTGTGCTGGATGTGAGGGGTCCAGAGTGATCTTCTTTGCCCTTTTTCTCACTCTGGATAAGTACAGTTCTTGGAGAGTGGGGAGGGTTGTGCCAATTATTCGCTCAGCAGACCGGACTACCCTCTGTAGTCTTCTGAGGTCAGATTTGGTAGCTGAGCTTAACCAGACGGTAATTGAAGTGCAGAGGATGGATTCAATGATGGCAGTGTAGAACTGGTTCAGCAGCTCCTGTGGTAGGTTGAACTTCCTCAGCTGGTGAAGGACGTACAACCTCTGCTGGGCCTTTTTCACAATGGACTCGATGTGGTTGTCCCACTTCAGGTCCTGTGAGATGGTGGTGCCCAGGAACCTGAATGACTCCACTGCAGTCACAGTGCTGTTCATGATGGTGAGTGGGGGGAGAGCAGGGGGGTTTCTCCTGAAGTCCACGATCATCTCCACTGTCTTGAGCGTGTTGAGCTCCAGGTTGTTAAGACTGCACCAGACAGCCAGCTGTTCAACCTCCAGTCTGTAAGCAGACTCGTCTCCGTCCCGGATGAGGCCGATGACTGTGGTGTCGTCCGCAAACTTCAGGAGCTTGACAGAGGGGGCTCCCCATAGCGATCCCTAGGGGACACAGCATGAGTTCCCTTTCGAAAAGGAACATCTCAGGTTATGCATGCAACCATGGTTCCCTGAGAATAGGGAACGAGACTGCGTCTCTTTCAGACAAGAAGTGGATGACGTTATTTCCAGGTGCCCTTTTATACTCACGGTCGCACCTGTGGTGACGTCATAGGCTGCCGCCTGCCAACGTCAAGTTCATTGTCATGTTTAGACTCACGTTTCAGGCACCTGGCATGCCGGAGGCATTCCCCATAGCAACCCCTAGGGGATGCAGCATCTTGTTCCTTATTCTCAGGGAACCATGCATGCATAACCTGAGACGTTTCTCCAAGACCATTTCTATGCCGGTCTTTTTTTCCATCCACACTTAAGGGGGACATGGCGGCCATATCTTTGGGGAGACACCATCTTGTGACTCGTTTCCTTCGTGGTACCCTCAGGATGAAGCCTACGGCTCAGGTCAGAGTTCTAGCTTGAGATCAGACCATAGTTTTGGATGGTTTATCCTTGGCACCCTTCGAGCTGTTGGACACTGCATCTGACAAATGTATCGCTCTAAAGATGGTGTTTCTGTTAGTAATCACGCCCAGGCATTTCATCCTTCCCATGTGTCGGCTGATCTTGCGAAGCTACAGTTACTGTTAGGGCTCTAGAGGTGTATGTGAGAAAGACCTCTTAATGGATAAAGACTGATCAGTTGCTTGTATGTTTCGGGCCCCCCAAGAAGGGCTGCCCGGCTACCAAACAAACCATAAGCAGGTGGATTGTCAAGGCTATTTCTACGGCTTACAAGGTGTTTGGGCTGCCTTCACATCTGCCTCTCAAAGCACATTCCACACGAAGTATGGCATCTTCTAAGGCTTTATTGTCGGGGGCATCCTTCCACGATATATGTGATTCAGTGGGGTGGTACTCCCCTCACACTTTTATAAGGTTCAATAGCCCGGACCTGCCGGCCACAGCGGGGTCCTATGTTGTCGTTGAAAATGAAAGTAGAAGGGTAAAGCACGTTCCTTGCGTTTTACCAAATGAGAGTTCCATGTCTTTATTAAAATCAACACATTAATGATTAATCTCATTCAATCGCGAGCCACCCGCAATTACTTGGAATGTTATTTTGTATTACTTGGCCGGCCCAACCCAGCAGGTTATCTGATGCGGATATAACCATGATCCGCACATCACTTTCGTGCGCTCTCGCAGAATGTCCTGACAGGCTCCGTTCGAGGCCAGCAAGTTGTAGGGCCAGAGTAAAAGTGATCTTTCCGGCACGGAACCACATTTTCTTCAGTGGGGATGGGCGGAACGGTTCGAAAATAGACACAGGCCGGGAAGCCGCAACGGAACCGTGGTAAAGGGGTATCAGAGCATGTGACTGCCTGTCTGAGTTTTGTCAACACTCGACACCCGGAGGCGGCACAAAATTTTACGGAGACGGCTGCTTCGTAATTCTCTATGCAGGAGTTTGCTTATGCTGAATAAGATATTTCACATAACAGATGTTTACATATAGTCCACAAGACAAAAAAATAGTTCAAAAGTTTACATACCCTTGATTCTTAATACTGTATGTCGTTACCTGGATGATCCACGACTGGTTGTTTGTTTTGTGATGGTTGTTCATGAGTCACTTGTTTGTCCTGAGCAGTTAAACTGAGCTCTGTTCTTCAGGTCCTGCAGATTCTTTGATTTTTCAGCATCTTTTGATTATTTGAACCCTTTCCAGCAGTGACTATGATTTTGAGGTCAATCTTTTCACACTAAGGACAACTGAGGGAGCATCTCTGTGATTAGTACATAAAAAGTAGGCTAAAAATATACCTTTTTTAGTTTAAAGAAGTACACTAATAGCACACTTGAATAAACTACTTTTTTTGTAAGGGCAGGCAGATGGCAATATGGACAAGTTGGGTGACAAAACATGCATGGTAAAAGAGAATATGACTTAAGGCCAATTCACACTGCACCGACAGACGCCAACCAATGTGGACAAACACTGGATTACAATATGTCAGACATTCCACAACCTGACAAATGCTGATCCAACATGTTCAGTTGGCAAAAATGAGAGCTGATGCCGATGGGTAACACACTGATCCATAAAAATCTTAAGTGTCTGTTGCTGTCTGGCGGCATCTTTCAGTGCAGTGTGAATTGGCCTTTAACTCCCTCGGGTCGGCGGTCACGCCAGCGATATCACTGCGGTTTTTTTTCTTACCAGTGTGAAAGAGACTCAAAATACTCCGTCAATGTTGCACATACAATTAAGAGTTATACACCATTTTAATCTGTGGAATATCTTCTTTTATTTGTGTACACTCAGAGTTAAAACTAAATGTGCTTTTTGCAAAATAAAGAAAACTAACATGATGCGTGATCTCTCGTCTCCCTCTGAACGAAGTCCAATCTGATAGTTCTTAGAAAATGAACTGTAACTTAGTGAATACTAATCACAAAATTGAGACTTATGTCTAACATTGTTTTTGAAATGTCAGGTTTTAAATCGTGTAAGTCAAATTGAAAACAAATATTCTCTGTTTATGTAATCTGTATGAAAAAAGAGCCATGTCAGAAGTCCGTGATTCAGCTCATTTTCCGCTAATGCGGTCACGCCCACGGAGGGAGCGCTATTCAGACGCAAATTCGGTCAATACATGCATTCATAGTCTCAATCGTATATTTATTGTCTTGAAAAGTGTTTTTCTGTATGTTAAAGCGATCTCTGGCCTCTGTTAGTTTCTGGAGAGTCACATGGTGGTTCTTCTTTAGATTAATTTGTGGACTAAAGGTGCACAGACTGCCCTCCAGCTGCAAGTATGAATTGAAAACACAGTAGCCAGCGCTCATAGTGATGACAATAAATATTGAATAAATATTACTCCTCTGTATAGAAAATTGACATAAACATATGAGAATCCATCAATATTTTTCCAAATGTGCATTCTTTTAAGCTAAAAGCCTATATGAAATGCCATAGAGGTAACATAATTGTTCAGACACTTTGCATCACAGAAATACATTATATTTTAAAGTATATAATAGAATACCATTATTTTAAATTGTAATAATATTTCCCAGTATTGCTGTTTTTTCTGTATGTTTGATATACACCATGATGAGCTTGAGACATGATCACAGAGGGTTTTTTCACAGCCTACCTGACTGAAAGAGCTCATTATTTATGCAGGTCATTACAACTCATTATGCGATTCTTTTGTCTTCTCAGGTGTAAATGACCCATTATTCATGATGATTCACGCCTCCACGCATACTGTGTTTCTTGACAAAAAGTCTCTTACAAAATTTTAATCTCTCTTGTTTTATATGAACGAGTAGGCAGCATAATTTTTACCTCATTTTGAAGCAAAAACTCTAGTCTGCAACCTCCAATACCCAGAAGTCTTGTGAACACAGATTTAATATATATTTTTTGGCTTTATTTCAGTGACTTAAGTTTTTTGTTTTTTCAATAACCACGCAAACGTTATTCCTTCAAAAACACAAACATGTACATACATGTTCCTCACATATTATTGTAGCCTAGTTTGTGCTGAATACAGTGTAATGATACTTTTTCCATTAATATGTTTATGAACAACTGAAAAAAGCACACATGTCAGAATTTCTCCAGGGCCCCAAAAATCCTCAGATCCCTGAGGGTTAACCTGGTTAATCTGCACACCCTGCACACACTGTGTTTCTTGACACTGAAAAAAGCACAAATGTCAGAATTTCTCCAGGGCCCCAAAAATCATCAGATCCCTGAGGGTTAACCTGGTTAATCTGCACACCCTGCACACACTGTGTTTCTTGACAAAAAGTCTCTTACAAAATTTTAATCTCTCTTGTTTTATATGAACGAGTAGGCAGCATAATTTTTACCTCATTTTGAAGCAAAAACTCTAGTCTGCAACCTCCAATACCCAGAAGTCTTGTGAACACAGATTTAATATATATTTTTTGGCTTTATTTCAGTGACTTAAGTTTTTTGTTTTTTCAATAACCACGCAAACGTTATTCCTTCAAAAACACAAACATGTACATACATGTTCCTCACATATTATTGTAGCCTAGTTTGTGCTGAATACAGTGTAATGATACTTTTTCCATTAATATGTTTATGAACAACTGAAAAAAGCACAAATGTCAGAATTTCTCCAGGGCCCCAAAAATCCTCAGATCCCTGAGGGTTAACCTGGTTAATCTGCACACCCTTACACAAAACTGTGTTCTTTGCTTGAGGAATCAATTTCATGCAGTGACAATAAGCATAGACTTTATTCTGTTACTCTCTCAAACAAGACAGTCGTTTGTTCTCAGGAATTTTGTTTACTAAACTGATGTACTCAGAAGTGTGTAAAAAAAAAAATCAATCTGATCAAGTCATGTTGCTTTGAATCATAAAGACGGAGCACTGTTTTGAAGCCAGCAGTTTGATGTGTGGCCATCAGCAATGTGCTACTATGATTCCATCAAGATACAAGATTGAAATCAGTCTATTTTGTCTTAAAAACCAACTTTAATAATTCAGAAACTTAGCTGTCAGCTAAAGCTAGGCTATATGTTAAATATTTACAGTGTATTTGCACTGATTTTTTTTGCTTATAAATGAATAAACTTTTGTGAATATCACAATGATTTTAATATGGCCTTTTTGTTTCCTATAAATACTGTGTTAGTGGTCTAATTTTTCTACTCGCTTATAGGACAGCGCTAAACAGAAATGTTTTACTGGTAATATCTCTTGTTTGACCCTTGAGTTAAACTGCCTAAATATTTTGAATTCCTTGATTCAAAAAGTATTCAGACCCCTTAATTTTTGTTTAGATTGTATGTTGCAGCCTTATGCTATAATGATTTAAGTTATGCTAATAGTGCTAAAAAAAAACCCCTGAAATATCACATTGACATATCGTAAGTGTTCAGACACCTCGCTAGACACTTGTAACGTCTGGACCAATCAGACATACAATTATTCATTATATTTAATGAATTATCCAGAAACTCACTCTATCAAAGTTCTGTGAACCCATCCCCCTAAAACTGCAACTAGCAACCCAAACGTAGCTAACACACAGGCAGAACTAGGTGTCCTTTTACAGGACACAGGCAAACTGATAACTTTTACGATCAGAAAGAATTTTGCAGAAACTAGTGAATCTGACTTCATTCTTTCTGGCCACGTACACACTGTAAGTTTCAGGAGAGACAACCGCATTTAGATGCGGGAGTGAATCCCCTAAATTATCGTTACATGTGTGTACGGAACACGACTCACTCTCGAAAATGCGATGATTGCATAGAATTTCTGTAAATGCGGTTGTCACTACCTGTATTTTTCGGGAGTTAATTCGGTTGTAGAATGCGGTTGTCACTCCCGTATTTTACTGAACTGTGTGTGTACAGAACGCGATTAAGCACTAAAAGGTGAACTGACAACCGAATTTAGCTGCAGTGTGTACGTGGCCTCTGAGAAGGACAAATAAACTCTCTTAATCCTATATATTCTATATATAACCACTTGAGATATGTATAAACATGTATCCAGTTTTCCCATCTCATGACTTTCCTTTTATAGGCTTTATTCTATATATTAATTCTCTCTTTCGAACTATTTTGGTATTAATGTTCCAGAGTTGCAAATTTATAGTTAACTGAAATCACATGGGTAGCATGTTTGGTATCTATGGACTCCAACTTTCGTTTCCTATTTGGTCATTTATGTTGCATGTTACTAACTCTGTGACACATTAGTATTATAAGAATCTAGAAGGTTCTTCTCTCAAACATCCGATCCAATGTCTTATGTTAATATTTTGCTACAGAACAAAGACTCGTAAAAGTTTGCCTCCAAGGGGAAAACTCCTTATTGGCTCATTCACCTCAAGAGGGTGTGACATCTTCACCCTTTAAAATCACTGATCACAAGATCAAACTCTCTCTTTTACTGTACTGAAAATGCTGATGTGAAGATGATGCTAAGAATCTAGAAGCTTCTAAGGAACTCCAAGCTTGTGCCAGGCTTTGGCCTAGACCTTCCATTCACTATATTCCTCTGAATCCAACTGGTTCTCTTTCATCAAGACAATATCAGCAAAGATTCAGTACTTGCTCTGCAGTAAATCGCTGAGCCATTTCATGTTTTGCTTATTCAATTATTGAATTATTGCTTATTCGGATTTTTACTCCGGTCTATATGCTTCTGAAAAATCAGATGAGCAATGTAGGAACGAACTGCTTTATGACCTTCCGGTTTTAACCTTAAAGGACAAAACATTTTTAGAGACTGAATTTACCTATGAAGAAGCCACGGCTGCTCTCTGTAGGTCGTGGACCTGGAATAGATGGACTGTCTGCCGAATTCTATAAGGCTTTCTGGCCTGTTCTTGAACATGATTACTTTGAAGTTCTTCAAAAAAGTTTATTATTACTGAAAAAATCCTTCCTAAGAGCTTTCAGCGTGCAGTTTTAACGCTGCTTCCGAAGAAGGGGGATTTAACACTTATGAAGAACGTCTAGGTTACTACTGTAACCCCCGTTCCCAGAAGGAGGGAACGAAGACGTTACGTCGATACTGACGTAATGGGGTCTCACTTGGGAGCCCAATCACCTCCAAGGATACAAAACAAGCCAATGGGAATTGGCCTGTGAGATTTACATGCCGGGCCCCTCCCCCGGCATCCAGGTATAAATAGGGCCGGCATACTCCCCTTCATTCATATTTTTCATAATTTAGCCCAGACTTGAAGGTAAGATCCAATTGCAGCTTTTATTTAGGGATATCCAAAGAGAAGTACAATGCCAGGTAAAAGTCAAAATCCATGAAAACAGGCCAACAAGAAACCAGAAACAAAACAGAGTGCTCAGAAATGCATCTAACAACAACCAAACCTTGATAAAACAGAATGAAACAAACCATGACTAAATAGGCAGAAACTAATGACATACATCAAAACGGCTGTGTGCAATGAACAGATGATGAGTCCAGGACAAAGGGATCATGGGAAATGAAGTTCTATAAGTGTAACCATAGTTCGGGGTGGAGTTCCCTCTCTACGGAGCGGATACCAGACGCTCCACCATGGCAACAACAAAAACAAACTAAATTAAAGCTGCAAGCAGCATTTACCGGGGTTCAAGCACATGCGTAAAAAGGAATTGTTTTATTTAGCAAGCATGTAACCATTGAAATCATAGAGGAACTGCTATGATATATGCTAAAACAAACACAGAGAAAGAAAAGGCTTAAAAAATAATACTTGGTACATACTAAGCATGCTTACACACACACACACAAATTTTCTTGAACATTTAGTATTTGATATACATGATAGGTAAACGTCAGTAAAACATAATTTTCAGGTTTCATTTTACTCATAATGTGGCATAACTGTTAAAACTAATACTCTAGTTAAAATGTAGTGATGAATTTTGACAAAAAAATGATAGTAAATGTTAAAATAGTGATTTTTATTAAGTGTAAATATGAATTATAGAACAATATTAGTGAGGAGTATGACAAAATTACTATTTTAAACAGCAGATGGCAGCAGAGGACCTCTTATTGGCTCACTTTCATTAACTTTCATTTTAAAAGTGTCTGTTTTGTGTTTATTTTCCATGTTAACTCCAATTAATTAAACATGCTTACACAGACATTTTGTTGCAGATATGGATATTTGAAATCAATAATGAGGCAAGAAAATGCTTATTCCAGGTTTCCCCTTTAAAAATCATTATTTTCAGGTCTCAATGTAATTGTAATATTGTTATATTACTGCAAAGACATACGTCACATGAACAAATGAAGTGGTAAACCTTGACAAAATATGATTTGTAATGTTATTATAAGGATTTATATAGTTTAAAAGGGATATAAAATGGCAAAACCTTGAAATATTGAGCTATATTAGTGGCCTTTTGCTGCCATCTGGTGGCACTAAAAATGCTTTAGTTAGCACACAGGCTCGATTGCTCCTGTCTGCCTCTGCCTCGTTGCTGGTGTTTTGCGTCTCCGTATAGCTTTGTTTTCTCTTACTTTTATTGAATCTCTTACTTTTATTCATTGTTTATATTATTATTATTGCCTACCACATTAAACTGACGTCGGTAGCTTGTAATCTTTGAATCTAAATCGCTGTTACAACGCGTTTGCATCTCGCTAGCTTGTTAACTTGTCATCAGTCTCGCGCGCTCCTTTTTCAACACGTTCATCAAACAGCTGTGGTAACTCGGATCAGTCTACAAACACGGTGAGTCATGTCATCCTCTCCCAGTGTTATCTCGTGTTCAGTTTGTCACATGTTCAGTATAGCTCTCTCTGTCAGCGACGAGGGATTTACATGTCATAAATGTAGGGAAATAGTCAGGCTGACAGAGAGAATCTCAGAATTAGAGACACGCATCCAAACTATCGAGGATAGTAAGAATGCAGGGGCTTCAGATACTGTTTTGGATGCAACTAGCTTAGTGAACTCTGTAGTCAAGTCAAGTCAAGTCACCTTTATTTATATAGCGCTTTTTACAATGTAGATTGTGTCAAAGCAGCTTTACATTGATAACTGGTACATAATTTTGGCTGCACAGCAGCTCTTAAAGAATAGTGTCAATGCAGGCAGATCAGAAGCACTGTTGATTAAATGTCAAGAATACTGTTGAATATCAAATGTCAAGTCAAATGTCAAGTGTCCCCAACTAAGCAAGCCAAAGGCGACAGCGGCAAGGAACCCAAACTCCATCAGGTGACATCAGGTGGCAAACAGGTGGCAAACAAGTGGCAAATAGGTGTTAAAATGGAGAAAAAAAAACCTTGGGAGAAACCAGGCTTAGTCGGGGGGCCAGTTCTCCTCTGGCGAACAGTGCTTTGTTACGAATCAGGTTGCTATCATAAGTCTGATAGGATCGCACCAATCAAAGTGTTTATTTCAGTTCCATCCAGTTGAGGATCGTATTCATCACGCCGGTATGGACGGTTTGTTGAGGAACTGTGCTACTGGCTGTCGTGTCGATGAGGCCTTCACGATGGATGATCTAGTTGACTCGATCTCTGCTGATACTTCAGGGCTGCGTTGTGGTCATATCCAGTTGAGGATCGTATTCATCACGCCGGTATGGACGGTTTGTTGAGGAACTGTGCTACTGGCTGTCGTGTCGATGAGGCCTTCACGATGGATGATCTAGTTGACTCGATCTCTGCTGATACTTCAGGGCTGCGTTGTGGTCATGTCCAGTTGAGGATCGTATTCATCACGCCGGTATGGACGGTTTGTTGAGGAACTGTGCTACTGGCTGTCGTGTCGATGAGGCCTTCACAATGGATGATCTAGTCGACTCGATCTCTGCTGATACTTCAGGGCTGCGTTGTGGTCGTGTCATGGCTCCGGTCCTTGGTCTCAGCTGGATACGGCCCGGATCCGGTTGACTACGGTAAACCTCGGGATAAACAGAAAGACTAATATTAGCGTAGATGCCATTCTTTTTCTGATGTAACGAGTACATCTGGTGTTATAGAAAGTGTTCCCGGTTCCGGCTGACCTATTTTATGCAGCCTAATAATCCTTTAACGGATTTGAAAATATAAATTGATAATGTGTTATGTGTATGCCAGGTTAAAGAGATACGTTTTTAGTCTAGATTTAAACTGACAGAGTGTGTCTGCATCCCGAACAATGCTAGGAAGATTGTTCCAGAGTTTAGGTGCCAAATAGGAGAAGGATCTACCGCCTGCGGTTGATTTTGATATTCTAGGTATTATCAGCTGGCCTGAATTCTGAGATCGCAATAAACGTGAAGGACTATAATGCATTAAGAGCTCGCTTAGGTACTGGGGAGCTAAACCATTTAGTGCTTTGTAAGTAATTAGCAAGATTTTAAAATCTATACGATGTTTAACAGGAAGCCAATGTAGTGATGACAGAACTGGGCTGATATGGTCATACTTCCTAGTTCTAGTAAGAACTCTAGCTGCTGCATTTTGTACGAGCTGTAGTTTATTTATCAAGCGGGAGGAACAACCACCCAGTAGAGCGTTACAGTAATCTAGCCTTGAGGTCATGAACGCATGAACTAGCTGTTCTGCATTTTTCATTGAGAGCATGTGTCGTAGTTTAGATATATTTTTAAGATGGAAGAAAGCGGTTTTACAGATGCTAGTAACATGGCCTTCAAATGAAAGATTGGTATCAAAGAGCACACCCAGGTTCCTAGCTGACGACGAAGACTTAACAGAGCAGCCATCAAGTGTTAGACAGTATTCTAGGTTATTGTACATTGTTCGGTTCCAATAAGAACATCAAACAGGTTCTCCCCACTCAGTGATGCACCCACTGAGAATCCTGTTGAAAGTGCCCTAGTTATTGGCGATTCTATTACACAGAACGTGAAAATAGGGACACCAGCCACCATAGTCACATGTTTGCCGGGAGCCAGAGCACCAGACATCAAAGCAAATTTAAAAGTGCTGGCTAATGCTAATCGTAAATACTCTAAAATTATTATTCACGTTGGCACAAATGATGTTCGACTTCGCCAGTCGGAGATCACTAAAATTAACACTAAAGAGGTGTGTGAACTCGCAAGTACAATGTCAGGAGAATTAATTTGCTCTGGTCCCCTTCCTGTTCGTAGGAGGGATGAGATAGTTAGACAGCCAGCCATTGAGTGATGATAATCTGCTAAGAGGTGTCCGCAGAATAATATAGGTTTCATAGACAATTGGAAAAGTTTTTGGGGCAGACCTGACCTGTTGAAAAGAGATGGTATTCATCCCTCTCGGGATGGTGCTGCTCTTCTCTCTAGTAATATGGCACATAGTCTTAGAACTAAAACATGACAAACTGGGGCCCAGGTCAGGAAGCAGACAGACTGGCTAAACCGACCGTTTGCTAGCTGCCTCACGTTACAGAAGTCAGATAATTCCCAACACATAGAAACTCTCGCACCTAGATATTATCACATAGAGACTGTGTCTGTACCCCGAATTAGTAAAAACAAAAAACTTCCAAACCCATTTAATGGTAAAAATTTAATTGATGTTCAACAAATAAAAATATAATAGAGATAATAATGATAAACAAATGATAAAGCTTGGTGTAACACAGTTCGTAAATATGGGAAGAAGGAGGCGGGAACCGGCGAACGTTCAACACAAACTTTAATATAAAATAAACAAAGAACAAAACGAAAGTAATGCCGGCAGACCCTCGCGGACGTCTGCCGGCCACACAAACATAAAACATAAAATAATATCCAGGCCTGGTCCTCTCTCGTTCTTCACTGTCGTCGCTCCTCCTTTTATGTTCCCGGAGCTCCTCCATGAGAGACTCGAGGCCGGCGCGCCTCCCAGGTGGAGCTCATTATTTCTCGCGCCACCGGCCTCACGCCGTTCTCTCACGGCTCTCGCCCGCCCTGGTCGCCACATACCCCCATCGCCCCTCGCAGGCCGGGGGGTACTCCCGCGACTGCGCTTACTCCCCCCCGGGGCCTGTCTCGGCGGCCGCAGCACCTGGGGGTAAGGACAGACGAGACGAGAGAAAGGAGACGGAAGCAAGGGGAGCGACAGGACGAGAGAGGGGAGAGAGGAAAAAAAAAATTCTGGGTCCGGTTCCCAGACACACTGCCGCTCGGTCCTCAGCCTGCCGAGAGGCTCTTCCTCGCGGTGCCATGCGATGGCACTGGACGCTCGGTGGACGGCCCGATCCTCGACCGCCTCCTGGCGGCCGGCGATGGCTCCTCCGGTTGAGGGCAGCCGGCAGCGAGTCCCCCGTCCCCTGCTCCTCCCCTTCATGGCGGACGGTAGCAGGCTCCGGCCCACGGCGGACGGCGGCGACTCCTCCGCTCCCTCCAGGACGGCAGCCACCCCACCTCGTCCCAGGAGCACGGCATCCGGGTCTCCGTCCCACCTTTCACCAGGCTCCAGCACCACCGCCTCGGGCAGCCTCTCGCGGTCTTCACACTCCCGCGCTGCCCGAACTCCGCAGCACCGCGATCCCCCTCAGCAGCGAGGGCTCTCAGACAGCATGTCCCTCCTTCCTCCCGGGTTTCGGCACCAATGTAACACAGTTCGTAAATATGGGAAGAAGGAGGCGGGAACCGGCGAACGTTCAACACAAACTTTAATATGAAATAAACAAAGAACAAAACGAAAGTAATGCCGGCAGACCCTCGCGGACGTCTGCCGGCCACACAAACATAATAAAACATAAAATAATATCCAGGCCTGGTCCTCTCTCGTCCTTCACTGTCGTCGCTCCTCTTTTTATGCTCCCGGAGCTCCTCCGTGAGAGAGTCGAGGCCGGCGCGCCTCCCAGGTGGAGCTCATTATCTCTCGCGCCACCGGCCTCACGCCGTTCTCTCACGGCTCTCGCCCGCCCTGGTCGCCACACTTGGGTTGTTAAATATTAGATCACTTTCTTCAGACAGTGCATTGTAGTGTCCCTGAAGAAAAATTAAATTAATTTACTGCTTTAGGAGAGGAAGAATTGTCTAAACTTGTTAAATCATCAAAATCATCCACATGTACATCCACATTTTAGACCCTATACCGACTAAGCTATTGAAAGAGATGCTTCCAGAGGTCATAGATCCTCTTCTTAATATTGTAAAATCATCTTTATCACTAGGATACGTAACAAAAACTTTTAAGCTGGCTGTTATTAAACCTCTTATTAAAAAAACACAACTTGATCCTAGAGAATTAGTCAATTACAGGCCGATTTCAAATCTCACTTTTCTGTCAAAAATACTAGAAAAGGCAGTTTCACCACACCCATGTTCCTTTTTAGAAAGAAATAGTATCTGTGAGGATTTCCAGTCAGGATTTAGACCGTACCACTGAGACTGCTCTCATTAGAGTTACTAATGATTTGCTCTTATCAGATTGTGGTTGTATCTCTCTATTAGTGTTACTGGATCTTAGTGCTGCATTTGACACTATTGATCACAATATTCTTCTAAATAGTCTCGAAAACTATGTTGGCATTAGTGGAATTGCATTGGCATGGTTCAAATCATACTTATCTGACGGTTATCAGTTTGTAGTAGTAAACGATGAGATGTCATATCAATCACAAGTTAAATATGGAGTACCGCAAGGCTCAGTACTAGGACCGTTGCTTTTCACTCTGTACATACTACCCTTGGGAGATATCATTAGGAAGCATGGCGTTAGTTTTCATTGTAACGCTGATGATACTCAGCTCTATATCTCTTCGCGCCCTGACGAAACTTACCAATTCGCTAAATTAACAGAATGTATAGCTGATATAAAAAACTGGATGACCAGTAATTTTCTACTACTAAATTCAGAAAAAACAGAGATTCTAATTTTTGGACCGAAAACTTCTTCACGCAATAACCTAGAATACTGTCTAACACTTGATTGCTGCTCTGTTAAATCTTCGTCGTCAGCTAGGAACCTGGGTGGGCTCTTTGATACCAATCTTTCATTTGAAGGCCATGTTACTAGCATCTGTAAAACCGCATTCTTCCATCTTAAAAATATATCTAAACTACGACATATGCTCTCAATGAAAAATGCAGAACAGTTAGTTCATGCGTTCATGACCTCAAGGCTAGATTACTGTAACGCTCTACTGGGTGGTTGTTCCTCCCGCTTGATAAATAAACTACAGCTCGTATAAAATGCAGCAGCTAGAGTTTTTACTAGAACTAGGAAGTATGACCATATTAGCCCAGTTCTGTCATCACTGCATTGGCTTCCTGTTAAACATTGTATAGATTTTAAAATCTTGCTAATTACTTACAAAGCACTAAATGGTTTAGCTCACCAGTACCTAAGCAAGCTCTTAATGCATTATAATCCTTCACGTTTATTGCGATCTCAGAATTCAGCAGAATATTCACCACAGCAGTGCAGACGGGCCTGAAGACCCCCACGGCGGAGCAGATGACCACCACAGCAATGCAGACAGGCTTGAAGACCCCCACGGCGAAGCAGATGACCACCACAGCAGTGCAGACGGGCTTGAAGATCCCCATGGTGGAGCAGATAACCACCACAGCCATGCAGACGGTCTTGTAGACCTCCACGGTGGCACAGACGACCACCACAGCAGTACAGATGGGCTTGAAGACCCCCACGGTGGAGCAGATGACCACCAGAGCCGTGCAGACAGTCTTGTAGACCTCCGCGGTGGCGCAGATGACCATCACAGCAGTGTAGACGGGCTTGAAGACCCCCACGGTGGAGCAGATGACCACCAGAGCCGTGCAGATGGTCTTGGAGACCCCCATGGCGGCGCAGATGACTCCAGAGCCCAGCACAGCTGTCTAGGCAAAACTGAAACATAAGGCACAGAGAAGTGAGGGGTGGCCACTAGGGCCGTAACAGGACAGGCAGGGAGCTCAGGAATGCCCTCCAAGGCATTGCCCAGAGTGACCTCCAGTGACATGGTCGTATTGAGGCAAGCAAACAGTTCAGGAATGATCTCTACGGTCATGTCGAGGCAAACAGGAAACTCAGGAACCACCCTTGTGGTCATTTCAGGGCTGACATGGGACTCAGGGACGACCTCTGTAGTTGTATTAGGGCAGACAGAGAACTCAGGGTCGACCTCCTTGGTCGTAGCAGGGCAGACAGGGAACTCAGGGACGACCTCCTTCGTCGTATCAAAGCAGACAGGGAACTCAGGGACTAGAACAGGCTCTGAAGCAGGCTCATGGGCTGAAGCCTCAGGCGTGGCAACCATCTCAGCTGAGGGCTCAGGCATGGCAACCATCTCGGCTGAGCGGAATCACCGACTGGAGCGGGCTCATGGGCTGGAGCCGATGTGTGCGCAGCCCACACACACCAAATGACTGTGGCCATAATAGCCAGTACTGCAATCTCTGAGGGTTCAGGCGTGGCAGCCATCTCGGCTCAGGGCTCAGGCGTGGTAGCCATCTCGGCTGAGGGCTCAGGCGTGGCAGCCATCTCGACTGAGGGCTCAGGCGTGGCAGCCATCTCGAACTGAGGGCTCTGGAACAGACTCACGGGCTGGAGAGGGCTCTGGAGCAGACTGACAGGCTGGAGCGGGCTCTGAAGCAGACTCATGGGTTGGAGCGGGCTCATTGGCTGGAGTGAGCTCTGAAGTAGAGTCTTGGACAGAAGCAGATTTGGTTAGAGTGGGCTCTGGAGCTGACTCACGGGCGGGAGCGGGCTCTGGAGCGGACTGAAGCGGGCTCACAAGCTGGAGCGGGCTCTGGAGCGGACTTACGGGCGGGAGCGGGCTCTATAGCGGACTCACCGGCTGGAGCGGGCTCTCGAGGACAGATCTGACCTTCTCGGGCACTCACAGATGGCCGGATTCCCCTGCTGCTGGATCTAAACATGATTGAGGTTTTTTTCACGGTGCTCTGAGACTTGAAGGTAAAATCCAATTGCAGCTTTTATTTAGGGATATCCAAAGAGAAGTGCAATGCCAGGCAAAAGTCAAAATCCATGAAAACAGTCCACAAAAAGAAGAAACCAGAAATGAAACAGAGTGCTCAGAAATGCATCTAACAACAACAAAACCTCGATAAAACAAAACATTCAAACCATGACTAAATAGGCAGAAACTAATGACATAACTCAAAACAGCTGTGTGCAATGAACAGAGATGATGAGTCCAGGACAAAGGGATCATGGGAAATTAAGTTCTATAAGTGTATCCATAGTCCGGGGTGGAGTGCCCTCTGGTGGCCAGGGCACTCCAACTGGTGATCATGACAAGACCATTGTCTTACTGGTAGTACCTATGACTGAAAATCCATTTCAGAACAAATACATAAATATATCAGATATTGTCAAAAGGCTGGAAATATATTAAGACATATTAAGATATGTTTTAGCTATACAACATTTTTACACCATCCAGCCATACATTAAGCTAGAAATCACACATACTGGACTTTACTCTCTGATGAAGTCCAATGTGTTCTAAGGAATTTATTTGTTGTTAGGAAACACATTAAGGGAGTTTGCGCAGGGATTTAGATTGTCCCACAGGGGAGAAACATCATATGGTTAATTGATTTGACTGCAGTAAAGGGCTGTAATATGATCAACTGATCTGCGTGTAGGAGTACCTACAGTACATGACTACTAGTGCTGCCGACTGATTCATAGATACTGACTACATGGACTGCTTGTGTGTGGTAGTTTCAAATCCTGGAGCTTATGAGCCTATCCTTTTTTTTTTACATAAATAATATACTTTTAAAGCATATACTTAATTTCAAAATTAATGTATAGTAATGTTTTGGGGCACTTAATAGCAATTAAGTGAAAATGTATTATAGTTAAAATCTATATTAAATGCAATTAGCTGAACTAAGTGTGTTTTTGGCCCACTTACGAAGGACTTACTGTAAGTACATCTTTACATGTAATCTCATGATTACTTCTATTGTCTTTGAAATATAGTTAATAAGTGTACTGCTGAATGTAAAGTAACATTATTTTTAACATTTTGTCACAACTTGATTTCATTGGGTTCAATCCACCTAATAGAGGCTATTTAAAACGGAAGTTTACTTAATTCATTTGTGTTAAAATGACATAAATAATTTTTGATGACACAACTAACTGGGCAGTGGATCTGTAGTTCCCAGCATGCTTTGCAAGGGACTGCATTAGGATAGTAAATTTAGTTATTATGTTTTTCAGTAAAGGGAAAGACGTGTTAGTGTTTAATGCAGTTAAGTTGGACATTTCATTTTCTGTAATGTTTTTGAATTTTATGGTTACCATTGTGCCTAAGAGTGGCACTTGTGTTTATGCTGTGGGCACTCAGCGATCTATATTGCTGTCAGTACTGACACCAGTCTTTTCTTATTTATTTTTTAATATACTTTTTGTGTAATGATGAATGAAATTGCTTGCTTGAACTCAAGAAAATTAGTGCTGTCAATTGATTAAAAAAAACTAATTAATTGCACATTTTTCTGTAATAATCGCGATTAATCGTTTAATTTAACATTTTTTAAAACAGTTTTTAAAAAAATTCCAAATTCATATAGAAACAACTTTAAGACAGTATATTTTAAATATTTGTTTGATGGCATCTTATAAAGGCCAGTATCACTGATTCTAGTACTGGTACTGATGTCTCTATGAAATCGAATTTTTTATTTTTTTACATTAATTATAGACATTCAACATTACATTATAACTAAAAGCTATCAATTTCAACATTTATTAGGCTTTAAAAATTAGTTTTAGAAATGTGTGTGTGTACAATACTTTTATGTAATATATATTGAAACAAACTTGTATGCCATGTGTTTAAATATATTTGTAATTACACATTTGTAATGATGAATTTAAAATGTAATAAATGTACAACATATTAATTTTTAATATTGAATAATAAGTAAGAGATTTGAAGTACACAACAATGTGCACATTCAATACAATTAAGCACACTTTTCACAAGGGTAATCACTGCTAATTATGCCAACATCTGTGTAATTAACTAACATTGTGATTAAAAAGCTGATGAAATGTAGGCAGAACAAGGTGAAAGAAAAAGACAGAGGAAATTCAGATGTGTGAATACATCATTATGCAACCAGTTTAACATTTTCAATTTTGGAACTACCTTTGTGTCATCCTAAGATGCCTCATTTTGGCCAGATTCTGAGGCATCATTGTTTGTGTCCTGTGTGGTGAAGGCAAGTGTGAGTGTTTGAGATTTGAGATCATTCTAAATCAGTCACTTATGAAGTTTAATCTAGTTAGAATGTTTTCTAAGAAAGCAGCTGTTACCTGTAGCGAGTGAAGCAGCTTACTGGGCTCTCACTTGTACCAGAGCTGTAGATTAGACTCAAGTCATTCAAGGCAAAGTTTAAACCAGGGGCCATATGTATAAAGCCACACATCATTGTAGTCCTTAGTTCAGAACACTTCAGTTACCACTTAAGAGTCAGTCTTAGACTTTGCTGGAAGTTTATTTTAGTTCCTTTATAAATAGCTCCTACTCTTATACAAGTCCTACTTTTTACTAAAAAAAATTACACTTCAGTCAAAGCTTAAGCCTATTCTTAAGAGCATTTTTGGGAAGTTTTATGCATATGGTCCCCAGGTCTTAAGACGTTTGTCAGATACAAGTCAAGTGTATGCCTACATAGCATTTACATTATTTTTTTCTGGTATGTTTTACTTGACATGCTTTATTTTCAAAAGACGAACACGCATTGGTTACCTAGAGGTTGAGTGCTTGTCGTGTTGTATTTCTGCTGTTTTCATTGTATGTTTCAATTATCATTTTATGTAATTACTGCTTTCATTGTCTCAAGTAAACTGCTTAAAGGTAAAAGTCTTAAGTCATGTCTGGAGCCAGTTTTTTATCTCAATCATAATCGGTCATGTTTCTTGTCTCTTTCTACCCCTACAGCCATTGAAACTCAGAGCACCAGTTCTGAGGAGTTGGTCCCCAGCCCCCCATCACCTCTACCCCCTCCTCGCGTCTACAAACCCTGCTTCATCTGTCAGGACAAGTCCTCGGGGTACCACTATGGTGTCAGTGCTTGTGAAGGCTGCAAGGTAAACATGCTATTCATCCCATCAATACCAAATGGTTCCCATAAAATAAATATTCAGGTTTTCTTGTTTACACATTCTATTACCCTGGTCCTAGGTCTGCTCCGTAAACAAACTAAGGTTCAAACCCATTTGTACTCAATTATTTACACTGTACACACTGCTGTAGAGCTTCAGCCTTAGTTTAAATGATCTTGTTCAATGCTGTCTGCAAGTCTGATTGTGGAGTAATGCAGGTCTCACAGGTTCTTGCAGGATATCTCAACATGAATATACTTTGCTAATATTATCAGTGTACATGGGATTGACAACCGCATTTTGCTTCAAAATGTCCTGTTCACACAACAGCCTACATTAGTGGCACAAATGCTGTCTGTGTAAACATGCAATGGAAGCTAAGCCTGAATTCTATTTCAGGCCCCGTTTACCCTAGTGCGTTTTTGTTTTAAAGTGCACAAGATTTGCTATGGTTATGCCTGTCATTTACACTATGCCAGCGTTTTCGAACATCAAAAACTGAGACTTTCAAAAACGCTGCAGACCCCATTTTAGTTTGAAAATGCCGGGGTTGCATTTCAGTATAAACGGACCAAAACTGAGACTTTTGAAAACGATGGCATGGCTGCCCACGTTCGCTCTGCGTATCCTTGACAACCATGTAAACTACAACATGGAGACTGAAATGCAATCTTTGCTGGCTTTGTTGTCATTTTTACCAGCCATTGTGCAGTTCAGCTCTGCATTTTTTTTTTTTTATACTGCAACTGCCTACATGCGCAAGAGGTAACTGTTTACGCTTGTATGCGCATGCCCAGTGTGCATGAACGGTCATGTGGCATTTGTTTTCGGCTGTGTAGTGTAGTGTAGTTTCTGAAACACTGTGGAAATGCCAGTGTAGACGAGAATCATTTTTATTTTAAAACGCCATTTTAAAACAAAAACGCACTAGTGTAAACTGGGCTTCAGACTATAAACTGTAACCTTAGTGACAGTGACTAAAGTACATATCAAAGATGGTGACACGCATAAAACTGTAAAGTTTTATTACACTTAACACTACAAAAGTCCAATCAAGGCACAAGTTCAAATCTTGATTAACCAACAGTAGCTTTTATACCCGAGCGAGAGCAGAGCATTTGAGTCGCACACAGACCACAAAGCTGATGAGAGCAGCTCCATTACCTGGACCTAAAACCTTCAGATGACACACAGCTCACTATTTCTTTTCAGCGGTTATGATAAAAATGTCTTTGTAGCTACTTGTTTAAGCTAAATCTCCTCACACAAGCACTCATTAATGCAGGTGTCTTGTTATTGCCATCTCTAGTATGTTGTCATCGTTGTTGTAGTAGTTCCGTCTCATCGGTTTCTTTTCCAACTGTGAAACAACAAGGCATTTCCGTTCCGTTCTTGTGTGGATGTTAAAAAAAGATTTAATTTTGCAGTATAGCTAGTAAGCCAACAGTTTTCGTTTATTTGAATTTTTGGCTTAGCCTATAGTTTTGAGGGACATTTAGCCTATTTTTCTCAGTGATATTTAGCCTATTATTCTTTGTGACATTTTTTCTTCGAAATTTTTTAGGGTGTTGACTGCATCACAAGACAAATAACAAATAAAAATCTTGTATAGGCTATCCAACATTTTATATTTGTTTTCCCCGTCAATCTCTTTCTTTAGGGGAAGTTTAAATGCGAGATTTTGGAAACGATCTAAATTTAGCGATACCCGTCGGGTCGGGAAGAAAATCATTATAAGCGGATAGCGAGTGAACACAGAGTGAATGTTAGGCGGGAGCGGGTGGGTGCGGAATTGAACCTTGCTGGAGCGGGACGAAAAAAAACAGTCCCGCGCAGACCTCTAGAGCTAAGTTTGTAATGATCAACCTAATCGGTTGAGTTACATGGATTAAAAATGGAGTCAGAATAAACTGTCTCACAAAGTCATTCATTTGTCAAGTCAAGTTACCATTTTTATATAGTGCTTTTTACAATGCAGATCGTGTCAAAGCAGCTTTACAGTGATAACTGGCAAATTATTTTGGCTGCACAGCAGCTCTAGAAGAAAATGGTGTCATTGTACATCTTAAGTAAATTCAGTATTGATTCATTTCATTGTACAAATCAATAGTTATTAATTTAGTTAATTTATCTATACATCAGCTCTGAAGAAAACAGTGATGTCATCGTCCAGCTCAGTTCAGTTCGCATACAATGGTGTCAATTCAGGCAGATCAAAAACACTGTTGAATATCAAGTATATTAAATATATTTGTGAATTGATTAAAAGCAATCTGAGGGAGGCTGTGTTGAGAAGGGCTGCTGAATGCCCAACCAATGAATGAAAAAATAAATAAATAAATAACTCCAGAAAATTGCAGTAGGCTATTTTTCTTTTATTAGCTGAAAGTAATGGCGCTTTGTGTTATACACTCACACACTTCAGTCTGTAGCGGGAAAGCAGAGGCTGACAATCAGACTAGCTAAAATGGGCAGAAATATTTGCGTGCTATCAAGGTGTGAATTAAAGGATTAGTCCACTTTTAAATAAAATTTTCCTGATAATTTACTCACCCCCATGTCATCCAAGACGTTCATGTCTTTCTTTCATCAGTCGAAAAGAAATTAAGGTTTTTTGATGAAAACATTCCAGGATTATTCTCCTTATAGTGGACTTCAATGGCCTCCAAACGGTTGAAGGTCAAAATTACAGTTTCAGTACAGCTACAAAGGGCTTTAAACGATACCAGACGAGGAATAAGGGTCTTATCTAGCGAAACGATTGGTCATTTTAGAAAAAAAAATACAACTGTATATTTTTTATATAAACAGATGATCGCCTTGTACGTGCTTTCGGTTTCCGCATTCTTCAAAACGCTTACGCTGTATGTCCTACGCCTTCCCTTCAACTTACAGAACGAACGCGGCGCCAGTTCCATTTTTTTCCGTAAGTAGAATAGGGAAGGCGTAGGACGTACGGCGTAAACTTTTTGAAGAATGCGGAAAGCGGAAGCACGCGGAAAGCAGAAGCACGTGCAAGGCGATCATCTGTTTATATAAAACATATACAGTTGTATTTTTTTTTTTAAATGACAGATCTAGATAAGACCCTTATTCCTCGTCTGGTATCGTTTAAAGCCCTTTAAAGCTGCACTGAAACTGTAATTTTGACCTTCAACTGTCTGGAGGCCATTGAAGTCCACTATAAGGAGAATAATCCTGGAATGTTTTCATCAAAAACCTTAATTTCTTTTCGACGGAAGAAAGAATGACATGAACATCTTGGATGACATGGGGGTGAGTAAATTATCAGGAAAATTGTATTTAAATGTGGACTAATCCTTTAAGGGGAGTTGTATCTTCGTAAATATGTATCTTCATATTTACTTATAAATATTAATATATAATTCTATAGCTCTGATTGATTTTAAAATGTCATTTGGCTGCCACTAAGATGGGTCATTGACCTCTTTGGCTTGCTGAATGTACAAGGCAAACTGTCTTCTTAAATAACACTGAAATAAGAATGTGCTGTTTATCTTTCAGTCAGTTAGGGGATATTCACACAGAACGCATTTTTGCAGTTAAAAACATGAGATGCAGGTCAGCGCTGGTCTAGTTAAACTTAAAGGTTAAACTTTTTTTTTTTTTTTACTTGAACGCTGCGTTTTTAGAAGGCCGTGTCATACATGAGATGCTGCAAAGGTATGGATGCGAGATGTGAGCGCAACCGTCAAACACGTCTGTCAAGAGTGTGTTTACTTTGAAAAGCAATGGTAGCGCAATGGAATGGAATTCTGTGTGAACCAGCCTCTTCCGTGTTATTAAAGTTGTGTTCACAAAGTTGGGCACTGGTAAGGACAGTAAGGACTGGTATGAACAACAACTTAAAGGTTAAGTTTAAGATCTGCCCTATCAGCCAATCACTGTGGGCATAGTTAGTAAGCGTGTTGACATCATCCATAGCAACAAGGTCAACCTCGCCCTTTCTCTTAGCTTAAGACTTCTCTCTATTCTTTAGTAAAAGTTTGTCTCAACATCTTTGTGAATAGGTTTTAAGAGAAAACTCTAAGCTAAGAACTTTTACTGCTATTTAGGAGAACTCTTAGTGGTAAGATAAAATGTTTTTTGTGAATACAGCCCCTGATAAAAACATAGTCTTTCACAAGAACACAGTTTTCTCAGCTTTTTGTTCAAAATGTTGCTTTTTTAAAATTAAACTTAACCACATTTAGCTGTTGATAAAAAAGGAATGCATGAAGCTAGGATAAAATGTTGTTGTTTTTAAAGCAGAGGCTCTGTTCTATCTTTTGATATATATGTTCAGATATTCATACAAAATTCATCAAAAATGCTGGCTGGCAACTTTGTTCAAAAACACTGACGGGGAAAGAGTTAACAGCCACTTTCAGGGTTATGATTTCATTGTTTTAGGACCTATTAAGTTCTAACATTCACTAACAAATTTACATATTTGATGAAGTAAAACACTTAAAGGGATAGTTTACTCAATTGACACGCTTGTTTTGCCTCAAATCTGATTCTTCTAGGGGTGTAACGGTACATGTATTCATCCTGAACCATCACTGTACGAACATCATGGTTCGGTGCAAACAGTCAGACAACGAATACAGTCAGTCACAGGCAATCCACTTTCCAGTCCAGAAGGGGGCGCTACTTGCTAGTAGCTGAGTTTTGAATTTGTGTGATGCGCTCCACAAGCTTCATGGAAATTCGGATGGCAGAATGAGGCATCCTGTTTTGTTTTTTTTCTCTTTATTTTACAAAAGCACAATGTTTTGTTTTTATTGTGTAGAGTGAAGAGTGTACACAAATAAAAACAGACCCTTTACAGTTTCGAATTGTTTTTCGATTAAAAAAAATAACTAATTAATCACATTTTTTTCTGCAATTAATTGTGATTAATTGCAATTAAAAACATTGGAGTTTTTTTTATATTTTTATATTGCAATTATTTCACAGTTAATTAATGTAGAAACAACTTAAAGACAGTATATTTTAAATATTTGTTTAATAGTTAAGACTGCTCTTTTGAGGATACGCAACAAAATAGGCATTTTGGCATAATTCTGTGTGTTGTTTGTTCAAACACAACACTGATAACTTGATACTGGTGCGCGTCTTTCTGTGCACACAAGACGTGTGTGTGTGTGTCACAGACACGACAATCACAGATAGCGCGTGCTCATTTGTGTTGTGGTGCTTGAATGGTTTGAAAGCATTTGCGTGAATAAGAGCGTGATCATACAATGTAACGCTAGCCAAATTATAATGGAAAAAAACGGATGCTGCATTAATTATTTAACGCATTAAACTGAAAAAAAAAACTATCATCACATGTGTTAACGTGGTACTTTTGACAGCAGTAATTTTAAGTTGTTTCTGCTGTTATAATGAGACAAAATCATTTGCCATTGTGCCGATTTGTGTCTTGACTCGTGGAAGTTTCACTACTACAGTCCAGTGATAAAATATGCGTGTCCTGGAAATGGAAGCCTCATGTGCCGTTTCACTCGCTGTCTCCTCGTGGAAGGTGAAGTAGGCTCTTTTTCTCCTTCTCGCTCATCTTTCCGTGATTTCTTGAAAAAGTGTAATATTTAACTTTGTGCATCCGTCATTGTTACCACATGTTAATGACACCCAACATGTTAATCAAACCAACAAGCTATCAGGAATCTGGAGGGGGAGGACATGTAAATGTACCGAACTCGTATCAAACTGTGTCCATGTACCGATGTTCATACCGAACCGTGACTTCTGTGTACCGTTACACCCCTTTCTATTCTGATAATGTGCACTTCCATGTACTGTCCTCTGTACTGTTCAAAGCTCTTTAGAGATATTTATCCAAGTGCATATTAGATTTCACTCATGTCTGCTTTTTTTAGGTGTATATAAAAACTGTTATAAATAATACAATAAGAACAGTAACTGTAATGGTGTTAAAATAAAGAGTCTTGCATTTACTAAAATATAAATGAGGAACATGCAGGGATGAGGTGATGCATGTGATTTTTTTTTCTTTATTATGTTTAATTTAGGGAATTAAACTGATAACTGTGGACAATGATTGTTATTTTTTGAACATTTCTTCTGTGTTGTGTTGTATTGCTTATATTTTCATACATTACATTTGTTTTATAGTCACATAATGTGCACATTAGCACATTGCACGCTGCACAGGAAAACACTTGGCAAGGTACAGAATTACATTTTTAAATAAAATACAAAGTATGTAGATTGGCCAGAGGAGAACTGGCCCCCCGACTGAGCCTGGTTTCTCCCAAGTTTTTTCTCTCCATTTTGGCACTTGTTAGAGTTTGGGTTTCTTGCCGCTGTTGCCTTTTGGCTTGCTTAGTTGGGGACACTTGATATTCAACGATGTCTTTGATCTGCCTGCATTGACACTATTGTATGCGAACTGAACTGAACTGGACGATGACATCACTGTTTTCTCCAGAGCCGATGTATAGATGAATTAACTAAATTAATAACTATTGATTTTTTACAAAAGAATGAATCAATACTGAACTTAATTAAGCTGGACAATGACACCATTTTCTTCTAGAGCTGCTGTGCAGCCAACATTATTTGCCAGTTATCACTGTAAAGCTGCTTTTACACAATCTGCATTGTAAAAAGCGTTATATAAATAAAGGTGACTTGACTTATTCATCCAATTGATAGATGAAGAACAAGAAGGTCCCTGGTTTGAGTCCCGGCTGATCGTTGATGCCTTTTTGTGTTTGTATGTTCTCCAAGTGTTTCCTCTCTGTGTTGAGTACTCTGGTTTCCCCCACAATCCAAAGACATGCAGGTTAGAATTGTAGACACTAAATTGTCCATAGGTGTGTATGCATGTCAATGTCAAGTAGATAATCAATAAATATAGATTAATCAAAATAATCTTACGAACCTACTTGAGAATATGATTATTGTAGCGGTTATTAGACTTATTATTACATATTCCTATACACACTTATTCTGGGCCATGTGCTGAGAGAGAAAGGGAAGCAAAAATAGCATCAAGGCCAGATTGCCTTTGAATGGGTGACATTAACAGCTTCAAAGGATTAGAATAAGGATAATAGAATGTTTTTGTGTCATATACAGTAACTGTTGTAGGGGACTTGTTTTAAGAATGAACTTCAAGGAATAATAGGCGAGTCGAGGGTGCTCTATAGCCACAGGGTCTAAAACACACAGTACAGAGCCATGTTTCAATGCTGTCAAAGAAAAGTGCAAAAAAATCTTTTGAAAGAAAAGTGCAATTTGGTAATTGTGCCATGTATGATTGTGTGTCTGACATAGGAAACTTTATGTTTGGAAGCTGGTGAGGTCTTGATGTACAGTCACAAATACTATAAAAAATCTATAACCACATGTGGGCATCACAAACTAATAAATGATGGAGTGGTCGCACTACATTATAAGCCTGCAGCGAATATATATATAGGCAATAAGATAAAATGTCACTCTTCAAGGCTTCTGTTAAAAAAACAAAAAAATTATATATATATATATATAAATGGAAGAATTAAATATATACTTCTACTTCTGTTTCATGGGACACTGTACACAATGCCGCAGACATTTTGAAAGAAGTGTGTATTTTTTTTTTTTAATCTTTATTTTATTTATATTCTTTTTTCTTGTAGGTCTATGTACACATGTTCTCAAATCCTCTGTTGGTCAAACGTCTTTAAACTATCAAAATTTTTGGCCCATTATGCATCTGATTCCTAATTCTCTGTCTGGTGACTTGCAAACACAAAGCCAAAAAGATTGTGAGTCAAGCCCAAAGACACAACTGATGCATGTGGCTTTCTGATTTTCTCATCTGCTCATTTGCATCATTTTCCATTTAGCATGCTTTGTTTAATAATGGGTTGAAGATCAGATTTGAATTGGTAACATAGTGAGGAAAACATATGGCTGAGCATACGTGTATGCATATGCATACAGAAAAGACACATCTCAAGCTAAGCCAAGTAAATGCACCAGACTTTCTGCGGTCTGTTTGCTTTGACTCTGTAATCCTTTTTGACATTGGCATCTTTCTGACATGTGTCCTCTGTCTTTCTGTTGCTTTAAAGTTGCTGTCCCTCACAAGTTTTCAAAAACTCTGAGAAATTAAGAGGGAAAAAAAAACTTTGAATCGAGAATGACTTGCTGGCATCTTTCCCTTGGATGTTTTTTTATGTTCAATCCAAGTTAAAAGCAAACCGCACTGTGATTTTATAGCAAAAACACCTTACAAGCTGGAGTTTGTATGGATTGGGCACATATTGCTCTCTGTGACTGGCTACTGTATTTGTGGGTGTAGGACAGAACAGAGCACAGTTCATTCACTTTTAAACTGCAGGTTCCATATTTATTTAATTAAATCACAGCCTTTGGCAGTGTATTAATCATTGCTTTTATGACCATAATGCCATATCATAATTGTGAATAAAATCACAATTATGATATGTACAGCTAATTGTACAGCTTTTTTTACAAACTACTTTGAATCAGTGATTACCTTGAAAGATACCTTTATTTTTATGCTTTCTCAAGAATTTAATAATACGTTAACACATCATTAATTGTACAACATTATTTTCAAACTACTTTGAATCAGTGATTAATATTCCTTTATTTTTATGTTTTCTCAAGAATTTAATAATACGTTAACAACAGCAAATATGTTTTGTTTGTTTGTTTGTTTTTTAATCCCTTGTGAAAAAGAAGTGTACTTAATTGTATTGGATGTACATTTATATTAAAGTGTATTAAAAAAGATCTTGCAGATCAGGGGTGCTCTTAGGATTCTCATCCATACTATGCACAATAAATTAATAAATAAAACAGCTATTTGTTTATATTTCAGCCACCTTAATTAAACCTTTGTCCCACTGTAAACTTGCCAAAGTTATAAAGTATAGAAGTTAGACAAAATTGTAAAAGTTTTGACATTACATCAGCCCTTAAATCAATGATGTTTTTCTGTTTAAAGTTCTTTTTGCATTACATTGCTCTTTTAATTGCTCTTCTATATTAACATGCACTAGACTGTGGTCTTGACCATTTGCGACAAATTTTTTCGTCAAAGAATTTAAACTTTTATTAATGCGCCTCAAGACCTTTTATCATTCTATCTCACTGCACTGCATATCATGTTTTAAAAGCAAAAAAAAATTCTGTTTGAACTGTGTTTATTCAGCTCACTGCATTTTGTTCTGTAAACACCTGACCTGTAAACACAAATCTACCATGGCCAGTGCCGCACCCCCTGTTATCATGACAGATGGACTAGCAAACTGCATTGTTCAGTAAGAGACTTTTAGCATAATTACATTCTCATTGAATTACAGGAAAGACAACCATAGCCAGGGAAACTCACCTACATTTTTTAAATAATTATTGACATACAGTACATGAATACTAACATAGGCTACATGATATCCAAATTCTAGTGATGTTAGGGTACGCAGTGTGTGTGCTTTGTGTACAAACAGGGGCTCAGGTTAGATACTTACTCACTTTTGAACAATTACTGTACCATGTCCTTTACATCTACATTCTATTCCTGTCAAAAATTAAATATGCTGCTTTACTGTCTAAGGTCTATAGAAGTAATTATGAAATTACATTAAAACATGTTCCTAAGTGGAAAGGACTAACCAGTTAGTTTACGTAATCATGCAATGACGTCACATATACGCAATTCTATTGTTAAAGGAACCCAATAATGATGTGAAACATGGATGTTTTACATATCTAAATGAGCTTGAAAATCCAGCATGGGGTCATATACTCCTGAATATTGACTAATTTTGAGTCTAAGTGACTGTCAGCCACGTTTGAAAGTGAGTTTGGATTTGCTGACTCCAGCTGCGAACTGCTTCAGACTAGTGTTGTCATGGTACCAAAATTCCAGTAGTCGGTACCGATACCATGAAAATTTTACGGTTCTCGGTACCAATTTCGGTACCACAGCAAAATCAGTTGGAACTATTTTACTATTTTATATAGCCTATTTTAAACACATTAAATATGATTTGGAGCGTGTGTGTATGTTTGTGTGTGTATATATATGCTACCTCAATGAAATAAATTTTGAAATATAAAATAAATAAATAAATGCTCAAACATCCATTTTGTACTGTTGAAAAAAACGAGCATATGCTGTAGGTTTTGAAGCTGGTATGCTTGTTTGAGCTGTTTATGCTGGTCAAGTGCTGGTCCATGCTAGTCCTAAGCTGGTCCTGGACCAGCATAGGACCAGCATAAACCAGCTCAAACCAGCATACCAGCTTCAAAACCTACCTTACCAGCATATGCTGTTTTTTTCAACAGGAGTAACAGACGTGCGTGTTTATTTTGCTATTCCGTCGGTGAAACAACACACTAGCCTACAGCCTGTAAAACTATGAAATAAATATCGGTAAATAAAGGTAACCTAAATAATAAGAAAGTTAAATATTATTTTAAAAACATTCATTTTTTATTTCCACACAAAGATGCGTCATATAGCCAAAGTCCCGTTATTCTATAGCCTTTGATATAGCCTACCGCTCTGCGCTTTGAGAGGGATGTGGGACACGAGCAGGAAAGAGACCATTTCTCTTTATTAATATCTTCATGTTATCTCCTGATGTTACAAGCAACTGACACTTGTTGTAAAGGTGTGAAGAGCGAGTTTTATCCTCCGCAGAGGGCAAGACATTCAGGCTATGTTTGATTTTGCGCTGTCAGAGAAAAGTAAAGTAAAAATCCTCAGCGTGTGTGAAACGCGCTATACAAATAAACTTGACGCGCCTTATAAAGTCTAACAGCAAGCACAAACTGTGTTAAATAGAAATTGACGTGCAAGCAAAAAGGTTTCTGTCCTACGGTGTTTTTTCTACTTTACCACAGTAAATAATGCGAATAGCCTATAATAGGCCTAAATGCGAACGAACGAAAGAAACGTTTAATCCCCTGCGTGAGTGAAGATTTGGGAAAAGAAACAGAGATTCCATGTTCAGTGGAATAACTAATGGAATATTGTTACATTCTCTGATAATCAGGTGACCAGATCGCAATTCGCAAAACAGAATACAAAGCTTAAATTTATGGACTCGCGTACCTCTGTCATTCGGCATGAACCAAAATGTTTCCATGGCTGCGATGTCACATTTAATTGCTAACCTATTATTTATTTTGTAAACAAAGCTTTGTGCTTCACTCGTTTCATATTCACGTAAATACTGCCACAGCCCTATCAGTGGGTACCGAATATACCCCGATTCTCGGTAGGCCTACTACCAGTACTACAGAAATGCGGGTATCGTCACATTTTCAAAATTTCAGTACCGACTTGGTACCGAAGTACCGGTACTTTTGACAACACTACTTCAGACAGTACTCGTTCATAAGAACAATTTGTGAACCAGACATCACTACATTTAAGTATATTATTTCAAACTGCAAACAGTGTTTTTCTTACTGAGCATTGTTGTCTTATTTTAAGTACAAATATCAAAAAATTCTTAAATTAAGATACATTTACTAAAGACGA
Organism: Anabarilius grahami; assembly: GCA_003731715.1. Taxonomy (NCBI): domain Eukaryota; kingdom Metazoa; phylum Chordata; class Actinopteri; order Cypriniformes; family Xenocyprididae; genus Anabarilius; species Anabarilius grahami. The sequence continues at coordinate 138,303 of RJVU01000082.1, read as the reverse complement.
AAAACGACATATTATATCTTGTTTCCTGGGGGAAAAAATCTAATTGAAGTGCATTTTGCTTTAAACAAACAAAAATATCTGCAAATTGGGTAAGAAAAATAATCTTAATTCAAGGGGAAAACAAGATTATTTTTCTTACCCCGCTGGCAGATAATTTTGCTTGTTTTAAACATAAACTCACTTAATTTTGATTCCCTTTTGCCCTTCGGCCTCCGAAGCATACAAAGAGTTATTCCGACTGCCTGTATGAGGCAGAATGCTCAATGTAAACTCTTAAAGCCCAGATAGGGCAGTGTAAATTTAAGATGCACTTTGAGAGGGAATATATTCCATGGACAAATTCTAAATGGCATTTTTGCACCCTTGAAGGGCACTTCGTGAAGGGGGTGCCATTTGTAGGGGTATTCTAAACGAAAGTGAACATCTAAATCCCTTCACGAAGGGCCCTTTCACAAAGTAATTCTTTCATTTATGGTCATGTGACCCAGCGAATACTCGTGATTCATTTTAAAGCTAGATGGCGGGAGAGTTCAAGTTAACTTACAAACAGAGCGATTCAAGTTGTTTTGTTTTTTCGTGATGTATTTCACACATTTTTGAGAAATACACTCACATATATAACACATATTATATATATATATATATATATATATATATATAGGTGCATCTCAATAAATTAGAATGTCATGGAAAAGTTCATTTATTTCAGTAATTCAACTCAAATTGTGGAACTCGTGTAATAAATAAATTTAGTACACACAGACTGAAGTACTTTAAGTCTTTGGTTCTTTTAATTGTGATGATTTTGGCTCACATTTAACAAAAACCCACTAATTCACTATCTCAATAAATTACAATACTTCATAAGATCAATAAAAAAAAGGATTTTTTAAACAGAAATGTCAGGCTTCTGAAAAGTATGTTCATTTCTATGCACTCAGTACTTGGTTGGGCCTCCTTTTGAATTACTGCATCAATGCGACATGGCATGGAGGCAATCAGCCTGTGGCACTGCTCAGGTGTAATGGAAGCCGAGGTTGCTTTGATAGAGGCCTTCAGCTCATCTGGATTGTTGGGTCTGGTGTCTCTCATCTTCCTCTTGACAATACCCCATAGATTCTCTATGGGGTTCAGGACAGGTGAGTTTGCTGGCCAATCAAACACAGTAACACCATGGTCATTGAACCAGCTTTTGGTACCTTTGGCAGTGTGGGCAGGTGCCAAATCCTGCTGGAAAATGAAATCAGCATCTCCATAAAGCTTGTCAGCAGAAGGAAGCATGAAGTGCTCTAAAATTTCCTGGTAGATGGCTGTGTTGACTGTGGACTTCAGAAAACACAGTGGACCAACACCAGCAGATGACATGGCAGCCCAAATCATCATTGACTGTGGAAACTTCACACTGGACTTCAAGCAACATGGTTTCTGTGCCTCTCCACTCTTCCTCCAGACTCTGGGACCTTGATTTCCAAATGAAATGCTAAATGTATTTTCATCTGAAAAGAGGACTTTAAACCACTGAGCAACAGTCCAGTTCTTTTTCTCCTTAGCCCAGATAATACGCTTCTGAGGTTGTCTTTGGTTCAGAAGTGGCTTGGTACGTGGAATGTGACAGTTGTATCCCATTTCCTGAAGACGTCTGTGTGCAGTGGCTCTTGATGCACTGACTCCAGTTTCAGTCCACTCCTTTTGAAGCTCTCCTAAGTTCTTAAATTGGCTTTGACTGGCAATCTTCTCAAGCTTGCGGTCATTCCTTTCACTTGTACACCTTTTCCTACCACACTTTTTCCTTCCAGTCAATTTTCCATGAATATGGTTTGGCACAGCACTCTGTGAACAGCCAGCTCTTTTAGCAATAACCCTCTGTGGCTTACCCTCATTGTAGAGGGTCTTGATGATCGTCTTCTGGACTTTCAAGTCAGCAGGCTTCCCCATGACTGCTGTTGGGATTACTGACCTAAACCCAGTATTTATACCCTGAGAATGGTAATATAATAGAACTTGAAATTAAATATTCTAATAATTTGAGATACTGATTTTTTTTATTTTGATGAGCAGCAAGCTGTAATCATTCAAATGAAAACAAAAAAGTCTGGAAATATTTTACTTTATGTCTAATAAATCTAGAATATATTTAAGTTTTCCTTTTTGAATTAAATTAAAGAAAAAAAAACTTTTTCATGATATTCAAAATTATTGAGATGCACCTGAATATACATATATATATATATATATATATATAATGTATGTTTATTTGCAACAGTTATGTAAACAACAATAAGCACAGCTAATCAGCTGCTAATCACCATGCTGCATTGTCATGGGAACATACCAGGTGAAGATAATGAAGAAATTACGTTGTCTTTCATTGCTCCATTCGCCAAGTGCATTCCAAACGGCTAGATAATGGCACGCAAGTGCCCTGCTCACTCTAAAGTCCCCACTTCAAGGGCCCTTCAAAGGGAGTGGGGCATAGGGCTGCTCTCTTCCATTTGGAATTTGCCTCATGAGTCTCACCTGAGTCATAGGGGGGAACATCATGTCATATTCAGCTGAGCTGTTATCAGCTGTGCGCTGTCAGTGTTGAGCTCGCTCTCGCGCTCTCGTAGTAATAGCGCTCGGCGGAGCAGGCAAGTGACTGCTCAGAGGTTCAGCATTTTGAAACAAACGCTGGTGAAAATATGCTCTCTTAGACAATTAAACTCTGAATATTCACCTGACAGAAGCCGGGGAGAAGCGTCATTCTCAGAGATGCATCGGAAGTTAGCTTCTCATAGAATCGCCGGATGCCAGCAGGGGATGCAGCCGATTCAGTTCGCTGCAAAGCGCTGAATCAGCTGCTTGCAGAGTGCTGGTCTATCAGCTCGATAGCAGATGCCAGTGGCCGAGTCAGCTCAATCCGCTGCAAGGGCTTCTTCAACGCTGAGAATGCTTCGCTCCGCTGCCTTGTCATTGGTTAGTTTTACCTTAACTGCACAAACCAATGGCCGTGCAGTTTCACTTTGTGATTAAAAAAGGCTTCAGTAATCAGAGAAAAGTCAGAATCCAGTAATGTGTTTTTAAAAAAATTAAGCAAGGAAGCTGGATCTATATGCAGATTAAAAGGTGTTTAATAAATCCAAATTGGAAACATAATCCATGACATGAACAAGGAAACAACACAAAACCTATGAATACAAACAATAATCACAAAAGACAATAACAAACACAGGGCTAAATACATGACTACTACAAGGAACAAGCAACACCTGGTCACAATTAGGGTGGGGTAATAGTAAAATAATTATAAAGAGCACAGATTACAAAGGGATGAGAATTCATGAACAATACAAAATACAAGATTCCAAATAACAGATGTGACATGTCTTGGACATGACAGTTTTGGTAAATTTTTGCGACGTGGCCAGGGGTGTTAAGTAACGAATTATAAATACTCACTTTAATTAAGTAGTTTTTATCAGATAATGTACTCTTTTAAGTAGTTTAAAAATGTGTATTTTATGGTACATTTTATGTGATGTATCTGTACTTTTACTCCACTATTTTCCCTCCGTTTGTGGTCATAACAAGCTTGTTTTAATTTTATATTTATCCATCAACATGATTGGATAGAGAGAGAGTAATCTGTCTCATGATCAAATCATGCATAGAAAACTTTATCCAGAGCAGTAGCTGGCGCCAACTGTTGTTTATCATGGCTGCTGTGGAAGCATATCCTTTAAGCCTCAGTTCAATTGAGATATCAGCATCTTCCTCTAATTTGAAATAATTTACATTTACATTTACATTTATGCATTTGGCAGACGCTTTTATCCAAAGCGACTTACATTGCATTATACTATACATTTGTATCCGAGTATGTGCAATCCCTTGGATCGAACCCATGACCTTGGCATTGCTAGTGCCATGCTCTAACCACTGAGCTACAGGAAAGCTATAATAATAGGAAATAATAATAATAATATTAGTGATCCCCATTTCTTTATCATATGAGTTTGAACTCTTACACGTGTTTTCTAAAGGTTTTTGTATTCTTTGCACCGTATTTTTTGCACATTCTTTGAACATTGATGTTTTATGTGCAGCAATAAAACAACTTTTTCATCTTTTCGTCTCTGTAATAGTGTATGTATTGATGTTTCTTTAGTGTTTTGATGTATTTTAAAAAGTTGGCAGTCAAAATTAAAACTGTTAAATGATAGATATTCTTAATTCTTTCAGACAAACAACAAAAGATAATGTGGATTATAGTTTGTACAGTGTTTTCTGCATTTTTAAATGGCAGTGTACAGTGTTTATTATAAAGTGTAGAATCCACAGCTCAGTACTCCCTACTCATGAGTACTTTCAAATCAAATAGTCTTTTGGACAAGTAATTTTTACTCTTACTCACACTATATTTTTGGAACGCAATGCTACTTTTACTTGAGTATATTTTTTTTAGTGCTCTTTCCACTACTGTGCATTTCAGAAAGAAGTTCACAGAGACAGAGACAGCAGAAAGCGCACCCTGTTTGTTTTCTTTATTTGACAAAATCACAATGTTTTGTTGTCATTTGAAAGTACCCAAATAAAAGTAGGCCCTTTACACTTTCGAAAGATGTATTACTCGTTTCTCTATGACAAAAATTTACTGAGTACTTTAAGTTCTTTTCGCCATTATCTGGAAAAAATGCAAGTCAAGTTCGACGTACGTCGGACAGAACGACGAATAGGAATCTCGCCAGAGAGGCCAATCTGCTTCGAGTGTAACTAAAACGAGCCAATCCACATTAGCATGCAATCATATACAGCAGCTGCTCGCCTCGCAGCGCGGGTATTTAATGAGCAGCAGGTGCGTTGCATCTTCAGCTTTTCACTTCGGAGCCGAAAGGTATGTTCCTGTCTCTCTGCAAGAAAGTGTTTAAGACAAGTCAGCTCTTCAGGACGAACTTCTCGTCTCTTCAGTGTGGGCGTACAGCACAGCAGTGGGGTCGAAGTCCTCTTTTTTCTCTCTCTCTCTCTCTCTCTTTGTGTTGTGTTTGTTTTTGCCCTTTGAGCAAAAAGCTGTTCTTTCAGTTAAAAAAGGCTGTTCTCACGGCCGGTAACGGTGCTCTTTTGAGCACTAAAAAGCCGTTCTGATGGCCGGTAAGATTGAGCGCCTTCAAAGAGAGGAGAGCACACAACAGGCTGCACACAATCCCTGTCTGTGTTGCTGCGGCCGTTCCCCTGTGTGCTTCAGCACTTTTAAGAGCAAGTCCCTGAAAGAGCTTACACAAATAGAGCTTGCGTCTATTTAAAGATGACATTCTACTTGTGTGTTTCTGGATGCGGTCGTTACCTGGCACCGAGGGATGGTCACGATCGCTGTGTCACGTGTCTGGGCTTAAAGCACGATGAGGCAGCGTTCGTGGATGCATCATGTACCCATTGTGGGAAGATGACCATCTCAGAGTTGGGATCAAGACTCCAGTTCCTGCAAAAGGGCGGAGTCCCGGTGCTGCTGCCTCGATCCAATCCTCCTCAGAGGGTTGCTTCGGGCAGCGGTACCTGTGATTTTTACTCTTACTCAAATAGTGTTTTTCCCCAGCAGTTCTTGGCTGTACAGAAGCAGTCTGAGGCCATCAGCCAAATGCTGCCGTGGCGGTCAGCTGCTGCATCCACCCATCCGCCGCCGGCAGCACCTCAGCCTGCTCGTCACCGAGGGTGTCCCCCTGGAGCTGCCCCCGCTCCCGCGCCGCAGCAGCAGCCTCCATCCAAGCTGCGCCGTGGAGCCGGTCGCAAGCCCTTTGGGCTGGCCCTCTCTCACGAAAGTCGTGGAGGGAGCTCTTGTTCCCATGAGAGAACAGGGTGTTCGCATCCTCAACTATCTCGACGACTGGCTCATTCTAGCTCAGTCTCGGGATCAGTGAAGTGAACACAGGGACCTGGTGCTCAGTCACCTCAACACAGGGACCTGGTGCTCAGTCACCTCAGCCAGTTGGGCCTTCAGGTCAACTGGGAAATGATCAAACTCTCCCCTGTGCAGACGATCTCTTTTCTCGGTATGGAGTTGGATTCGGTCGAACAAACAGCACGCCTCACAGAGGAACGTGCTCCGCCAGTGTTGAACTGCTTGAATACGATCAAAGGCAGGACAGCGGTCCCACTGAAATTCTTTCAGAGGCTCCTGGGGCATATGGCAGCCTCATGTGTTGGTCCATGAGGACAGCACTGCGACCGTTGCATACATCAAATGTCAGGGTGGTTTACACTCCCGTCTTATGTCGCAACTCGCCCGCCATCTCCTCCTTTGGAGTCAGAAGCATCTGAGGGCGCTTTGCGCCATTCATGTCCCCGGTGTGCTCAACCGTGTGGCCGACGAGCTGCGCTGCCGGGAGAGTGGCGACTCCACCCCTAGGTGGTCCAGCTGATTTGGAGAGAGTTCGGAGAGGCTCAGGTAGACCTGTTTGCCTCCCCAGAAACCTCCCACTTGCGCACAGCTGGCCCCGGGGCCTTCGCAAATATGCGTTTCCCCAGTGAGCCTACTTGCACAGACCTTGTGCAAAATCAGGGAGGACGAGGAGCAGGTCCTGCTAGTTGCGCCCTATTGGCCCAACCGGACCTGGTTCCCAGAACTCTCACTCCTCACGACAGCCCCTCCCTGGCGCATTCCTCTGAGGAAGGACCTTCTGACTCAGAGATGGGGCACCCTTTGGAACCCGCGTCCAGATATCTGGACACTCCATGTCTGGTCCCTGGACGGGACACGGAGGTTCTAGGTGACTTACCCCCTGAGGTACTTAACACCATCACTTCGGCACATGCACCGTCTACGTGGAACCTGTTCGTCGACTGGTGTTCTTCTCATCGAGGAGACCCCCGAAGATGTTCGATCAGAGTTGTGCTTTCATTCTTGCAGCAAGGGTTGGAGCGTAGTCTGTCTCCCTCTGCCCTCAAAGTTCATGCTGCCGCAATATCCGCATACCACGACCACATCAATGGCAAGCCTGTTGGTAAGCACAACCTGGTTGTCAGGTCCCTTAGGAGGGCGAGACGGTTAAATCCTCCTCGACTCCCCTCCATACCCTCTTGGGGCCTTGCTCTGGTGCTTTGTGCGCTCCAGAATGCTCCCTTTGAGCCCTTGCAGTCAGCAGACTTAAAGGTTCTGTCTATGAAGACTTTGCTGCTGGTTGCATTGGCCTCCATCGAGAGGGCAGGGGACCTGCAGGCATTTACAGATATTTGTAGAGCTGCGGGCTGGGCAACACCTAACATTCGCTAGATTCTATAGCCTTCATGTCAAGCCGGACCCCTCCCGTGTTCTCACCTCAACCGGTCAAAGGCACAAAGAGGCTCCGGCTTAGTGTCGGCTTGCTGCGCTTCATGCGCTCATTGCTCCAGAGAGTCCCTACAAGGCAGACCCTGTTGAGTCCTCCGAACATCTGGTGCCAGGCCTATTCTCAGTTGTATCCTTGAGAACCGGATTTAGGCTGGGTACCATATGTGTGACCCTACAGGGATCCCATATATGTTTTCCACAGTTGCTCCTAAACGAAGCCCGTGTCTCATCAGGTTGGAGTCACCCCAATACTTCCATATGTAGTACAGTCCTACGGGGTTAGTCCATATGTACTTCTCCACATAACTCCTTCGGGGGAAGGATGTGGCTTCCGCAGCGTTCCTTTCCCAGTGAAAGGGTACGCTTTCCCAGTGTTATCCAATAGTCTCACTGAGTGGGTTTTTTGGGGAACTGCAGTGATCGACACTCTGTGTTAGCCCTGTCCCACTGTCCTTAGGCAAGGGGGTACAGGAGTCTTGCAACAGAGCACTGGAAGGGGGCAGCTCCTGTGGCACTTTGGTAGGGATTCCTATTCGTTGGTCTGTCCGACGTGCGTTGAACGTGACCGACTGAATGGGAACGTCTCGGTTACAAAGGTAACCCTCGTTCCCTGAAGGAGGGAACGGAGACATACATCCAGTCGTAAGTCAGTTAAACTCCTGGGATATTGATCTGGTCAGTTAAGTAGCAGAGGGGGTTTCAGCTGCTTTGGTGTTTATGAAATTAGGTGCACTAGATGGGCAAAAACAGGTGCACTAGATGGGCAACAATGTGACGACCCCCAAAACAGGAATGGTTTTACAGGTGGAGGCCACTGACATTTTTTCTGTCTGTTTTTCACTAGTTTTGCATTTGGCTAGGGTCAGTCTCACTACTGGTAGCATGAGGCGATACCTTGACCCTACAGAGTTTGCACAGGCAGTCCAACTCCTCCAGGATGGCACATCAATATGTGCCATTGCCAGAAGGTTTGCTGTGTCACCCTGCACAGTCTCAAGAGCATGGAGGAGATTCCAGGAGATAGGCAGTTACTCTAGGAGAGCTAGACAGGGCCGAAGAAGGTCCTTAACCCATCAGTAGGACCAGTATCTGCTCCTTTGTTCAAAGAGGAACAGGATGAGCACTGCCAGAGCCCTACAAAATGACCTCCAGCAGGCCACTGGTGTGAATGTCTCTGACCAAACAATCAGAAACAGACTTCATGAGGGTGGCCTGAGGGCCCGACGTCCTCTAGTGGGCCCTGTGCTCACTGCCCGGCACCGTGGAGCTTGATTGGCATTTGCCATTGAACACCAGAATTGGCAGGTCCGCCACTGGTGCCCTGTGCTTTTCACAAATGAGAGCAGGTTCACCCTGAGCATGTGACAGATGTGAAATGCTGCCTGTAACATCGTTCAGCATGACCGGTTTGGTGGTGGGTCAGTGATGGTCTGGGGAGGCATATCCATGGAGGGACGCACAGACCTCTACAGGCTAGACAATGGCACCCTAACTGCCATTAGGTATCAGGATGAAATCCTTGGACCCATTGTCAGACCCTACACTGGTGCAGTGGGTCCTGGGTTCCTCCTGGTGCACGACAATGCCCAGCCTCATGTGGCGAGAGTATGCAGGCAGTTCCTGGAGGATGAAGGAATTGATACCATTGAATGGGCCCCACGCTCGCCTGACTTAAATCTAATTAACGTTTCGGTCCCTCCGACGCCACCAGGTTGCACCTCAGACTGTCCAGGAGCTCAGAGATGCCCGGTCTCATTAGGAGCATGCCCCGACATTGTCAGGCATACATACAAGCATGTGGGAGCCATACAAACTACTGAGTACCATTTTGAATTGCTGCAATGAAATTTCAGCAAAATGGACTAGCCTGCTGCATCATTTTTTTCACTTTGATTTTCAGAGTGTCTTTAAATTCAGTCCTCTGTAGGTTGATAATTTTTATTTCCACCAACGATGTGGCATACTTTCGTTCCTAACACATTACCCAGTCTATATCAGTATAGATATCCAGCATGATATTTTTCCCCATTGAGATCTGATGTGTTTTCAAAGTGCTCCTTTAATTTTTTTGTATTCTACAATATATATATATATATATATTTATATATATACACACACACACAAACTATATATGTCTTAGTCTCAGTGAATGAATACTTATTAAATGAAAATGAAATTATTGCACAACCACCAAATAGGTGGCGATGTGCACCAAGTAGGTTATGTAAATCACCATTAAACAAAAGAAGAAAAAGGAAGTAGAATGGCTCACTTTTTCTTAGAGTCTGTTTCCATGGTGAATCATCGATTCGTCGCTCTGTTGGATTGTGAATGTCTTGTCTCTGAATGTCTTGTGTGTTAACACTCTGGAGTCTGAGGTATCGCCGGCGATACCACCGCAGTTTTTTTCTTACCAGTGTGAAAGAGACTCAAAATACTTAGTCAATGTTGCACATACAATTAAGAGTTATACACCATTTTAATCTGTGGAATATCTTCTTTTATTTGTGTACACTCAGAGGAAAAACAAAATGTTGTGCTTTTTGCAAAATAAAGATAACTAACATGATGCGTGATCTCTCGTCTCCCTGTGAACGAAGTCCAATCTGATAGTTCTCAGAAAATGAAGTGTAACTTAGTGTCAGGGAATGAACACAGACAGAGGATCCAAGTGCTAGTATAACAATATTTATTGACAGAATACGCTGTACAATAACTTCACTCCAAATGGACAGTCGAGGCAGAGACTGTGACGTGCAGAAACGGTGACGTGCAGAGTGGTGAAGAACAGGGTGGCGCAGGGCTACAGCGGGTATCAGAAACCAAGGATAATCCAACCCAGAAAACAGGGCACAGGGCGACAGTCCAGAATCCGAGAACCAGGAAGAGACAACAGAGATAACGACACCGGGACAGCCTGCAACGAACTGACAAAGACCACATAAAGACACGCACAATATATAACAAACACTAACAAGACACGGCTGGCAACAGATCGCAATCAGACCATATTGGGTGACGCCCACATAATCATTCACTCACACACATACACACACAACGAACATGAGGGTGAGTAAGTGAATCCATGAACCGTGACACTTAGTGAATACTAATGACACAAAAATGAGACTTATGTCTAAAAAAACTTTGAAACGTCAGGTTTTAAGTCAAATCGAAAACAAATATTCTCTGTTTATGTAATCTGTATGAAAAGAGAGCCATGCCAGAAGTCCGGGATTCAGCTCATTATCTGCTAATGCGGCCACGCCCACGGAGCCAGCGCTATTCAGGCGCAAATTCTGAGGCAATACATGTACAGGTCCTTCTCAATAAATTAGCATATTGTGATAAAAGTTCATTATTTTCCATAATGTAATGATAAAATTAAACTTTCATATATTTTAGATTCATTGCACACCAACTGAAATATTTCAGGTCTTTTATTGTTTTAATACTGATGATTTTGGCATACAGCTCATGAAAACCCAAAATTCCTATCTCAAAAAATTAGCATATCATGAAAAGGTTCTCTAAACGAGCTATTAACCTAATCATCTGAATCAACTAATTAACTCTAAACACCTGCAAAAGATTCCTGAGGCTTTTAAAAACTCCCAGCCTGGTTCATTACTCAAAACCGCAATCATGGGTAAGACTGCCGACCTGACTGCTGTCCAGAAGGCCATCATTGACACCCTCAAGCGAGAGGGTAAGACACAGAAAGAAATTTCTGAACAAATAGGCTGTTCCCAGAGTGCTGTATCAAGGCACCTCTGTGGAAAGGAAAAAGTGTGGCAAAAAACGCTGCACAACGAGAAGAGGTGACCGGACCCTGAGGAAGATTGTGGAGAAGGACCGATTCCAGACCTTGGGGGACCTGCGGAAGCAGTGGACTGAGTCTGGAGTAGAAACATCCAGAGCCACCGTGCACAGGCGTGTGCAGGAAATGGGCTACAGGTGCCGAATTCCCCAGGTCAAGCCACTTTTGAACCAGAAACAGCGGCAGAAGCGCCTGACCTGGGCTACAGAGAAGCAGCACTGGACTGTTGCTCAGTGGTCCAAATTTTGCATGTCATTCGGAAATCAAGGTGCCAGAGTCTGGAGGAAGACTGGGGAGAAGGAAATGCCAAAATGCCTGAAGTCCAGTGTCAAGTTCCCACAGTCAGTGAGGGTCTGGGGTGCCATGTCAGCTGCTGGTGTTGGTCCACTGTGTTTTATCAAGGGCAGGGTCAATGCAGCTAGCTATCAGGAGATTTTGGAGCACTTCATGCTTCCATCTGCTGAAAAGCTTTATGGAGATGAAGATTTTGTTTTTCAGCACGACCTGGCACCTGCTCACAGTGCCAAAACCACTGGTAAATGGTTTACTGACCATGGTATTACTGTGCTCAATTGGCCTGCCAACTCTCCTGACCTGAACCCCATATAGAATCTGTGGGATATTGTGAAGAGAAAGTTGAGAGACGCAAGACCCAACACTCTGGATGAGCTTAAGGCCGCTATCGAAGCATCCTGGGCCTCCATAACACCTCAGCAGTGCCACAGGCTGATTGCCTCCATGCCACGCCGCATTGAAGCAGTCATTTCTGCAAAAGGATTCCCCACCAAGTATTGAGTGCATAACTGAACATAATTACTTGAAGGTTGACTTTTTTTGTATTAAAAACACTTTTCTTTTATTGGTCGGATGAAATATGCTAATTTTTTGAGATAGGAATTTTGGGTTTTCATGAGCTGTATGCCAAAACCATCAGTATTAAAACAATAAAAGACCTGAAATATTTCAGTTGGTGTGCAATGAATCTAAAATATATGAAAGTTTAATTTTATCATTACATTATGGAAAATAATGAACTTTTATCACAATATGCTAATTTTTTGAGAAGGACCTGTATACATCATCTCAATCGTGTATTTATTGTCTTCAAAAGTGTTTTGCAAAGCCATAGTTAGCGATCTCTGGAAGCCTGTTCGTTCGGTTAGTTCCTGGATTGTCACATGACCTGTTCTTCTTTAGATTAATTTGTGGACTAAATGTGCACAGAGCGCCCTCCGGCTGCAAGTATGAATTGAAAACAAAGTATCCAGTGCTCATAGTGATGACAATAAATATTGAATAAATATTACTCCTCTGTATAGAAAATTGACATAAACATATGAGAATCCATCAATATTTCTCCAAATGTGCATGCTTTTAAGCTAAAAGCCTATATGAAATGCCATAGAGGTTACATGAATGTTCAGACGCTTTGCATCACAGAAATACATTATATTTTAAAGTATATAATAGAAAACCATTATTTTAAATTGTAATAATATTTCACAGTATTGCTGTTTTTTCTGTATGTTTGATATACACCATGATGAGCTTGAGACATGATCACAGAGGGTTTTTTCACAGCCTACCTGACTGAAAGGCCTCATTAATATGCAGGTCATTACAACTCATTATGCGATTCTTTTGTCTTCTCAGGTGTAAATTACCCATTATTTATGATGATTCACGCCTCCATGCATACTGTGTTTCTTGACAAAAAGTGTCTTACAAAATTTAAATCAATAAATTGTTTTATATGAATGAGAAGGCAGGATCATTTTTACATCATTTTGAAGCAAAAACTCTAGTCTACAACCTCCAATACATTGTCTTTTGAACACATATATAATATTATTTTTTTGGCCTTATTTCAGTGACTTAAGTTTTTTGTTTTTTCAATAACCACGCATAAACGTTATTCCTTCAAAAATACAAACATGTACATACATGTTCCTCACATATTATGGTAGCCTAGTTTGTGCTGAATACAGCGTAATGACACTTTTGTCATTAATATGTTTATGAACAACTGAAAAAAGCACAAATGTCAGGGCATGTCAAAACTTCTCCAGGCCCCAAATCAGCCTCAGACTCCAGAGGGTTAATGGTGGACATGCTCTGGGTTGGCTGAACTTACTCCCGGATGCGTTTTTGGAACCAGCATACCTCGAGTAAGCAAGGTTTGGGTTAATGAACCGAGAGTTCAGGGTATATGTGACGGTAAGTTAACTTTGCTTTCTGGAATGCCCCCCAGGGATAGAAGACTTAATATCTTGCTAATCCAGTAAAATGAATATTGAAATTGTAGATTAAAAATTTGGAAAACAAGAAAAATATTCAGTAAGAAAAACATGTTTTATAATTTTCATTATAAGTTGCCTATATTTTTTTTTCTTCTTTTTTTAAGTATTCTAAAGTGTTCATTTCTGTTTCACAAGTGATTGTATGGCAAGAAATGCCTTTTAATTTATTTGTAATGGCAACCTGTAATGTTCTTTTGTGTGTGTGTGTGTGTGTGTGTGTGTGTGTGTGTGTGTGTGTAAAATTGCAGTTCAAAACTTGAACTGTGCAGAATATTGTCCGCAAGTTTTGCTTCACCATGGAAACAAGGTCTCTATATTGCTTGCCCAACATTTTTTATTGTCTTCTTGATGTGGCCATTATAATTCTGAATTTAAAGTGAACTTTACTTTAAAGAATGTTATACACTGTTCTCCTTGACCTTCACAAGCTAATGTGCATAGATAATTTATGCATTACCTTATTCAATTAAGAGCCTCAAGTATATAATGTGATTAAAGCATCAACAATAGCATCCTTTTAAAGCATCAACAGGACAGATGCTGTAACTGTAAAGAGTTTATATTATTTTTCATTTGTATAGAAGCATTGTTAGCAGGACATACTGCTCATACAAAATTGAATTAGCACCAAACTTTAGAGGCAAATACTGCACTACTCTGGTATTTTGTCAGTAACAATAATTAGACAATATTTTTTTTATTTAAGTGTTGTGCTGGTACATTGACTGGTTTATTCTTTAAACTCTGTGCGCCGGTTAGTTCACAGCAGTGACAGAAATGAACTGATATAATATTTAATATTTGATATATTAAATATTTGCCACTTTAAATTGACATCCCCTGTCAATTTTACTTTTATAGTGGCAGAGTCATTGAGTAGGCATTTAGAACATTAGAAAATAAGAGTAAATCCATGGTAAATCAAAATGTAAATTAAGTTATTTAAATTGAATTTCATTTAATTCACATTTATTTGTATAGCACTTTTCAAAACACATTTTAAAGCAGCTTTGCAGATAAAGCATGTTTCTATATTAGATGTTTCTTCGTGTAATCTGCTATCAGAGGTGACTATGTAAAAGTACTGCATGATGATACCTTATGAAATCAGAGTATTACAGTAATAATATAACTGCTATTTTGAATCCGATTGTTTTGTAAATTATAACAGATTAATTTGTTCTTAGTGGAATGCTTTAAGATTATATGCATGTAAGATTTCAAAACACCTACTGTAAGAATTGTGTGTATGATTTACATTATCCTTGTCCATGTACATGTTTTTCTTGTTTGAACTGTGCAGAGAATTAGCTTTGAATATTATTTTAAAGGTCATGCTCTGTAATTTTCATAATATAATCATGACAACGAAGATGTGGCTCAGTGGTCAGCTGACTACACTGTAAAAAGTGGTAACCTGCAATTGTTACCTTAAAGAGCTATTTTTACCTTGTTTAACCTATACAAATAGTTTTGTTGGTATAAATTTATGTATTTAGGTTGATTCTGTGATACTGAATAATATTTTTAATTTGAATAAAACCTGGTAATTTAGATGTTATAATTTTTTTCCAGTGTACATTACACTGAGTTTGTGTGATCATGACTATGTGTGTGAGATCAGACATTCAGCTCTGTTTCAGATCCATATCTCTCTTTGACAAGTGCCAAGTCTACACACACTAACAACCCAGGCTTTCCCACCAATCTGCTTCAGCTTCATCAAACTTTAATGTTATATCATCCAGCCGTTTGGACACAGTAGAAAGAAGCTTCATGTTACGCCATTGTTCCTTGAACTTCAGCCGTAAATGGCTTCTTTAAAATGTATTGAGATTTTGGTTCTGTCTGCTGTGTAATTCGGTCTGACAGGGCTGTTGTGGACCTTTCTTACAATGAGGGACACTGGAGGTCTTTTGGGTCTGTCACTGATATCTCCTGTCTTGGATGTGAGGCTTAGACTTCTGGAGACCTGCCATTTAATCAGACTAAATGCTCATTTATGGTTACAGAAGGGAAAATGCACTACTCAAGAGATTGCTCTTTCATAGCTATAGAGACAAAGTTAAGCTCTTAGTTATGATTTAATTGAGGTTAAATGTTATCTCGGATGTTTCCCATTAAATACAAATAGACATAAATGACATATTGACAAGGATCACCAGTGCATTACTATTTTTTAAGAACTATAAAGGGTGTAGAATTACTCAAGCCATCTGTTCTCTTCTCCCTCTCCAAGACTAAGATAAAAAATGCTGCTTGGAGACCTATAGAATGAGAGACGTTGAGCACAAGGGATTGGTTACCTGCAGTCTATTGTCTTGGCCATTAAAAAGGGCTCTGTTTGACTACAGCCCTCTAGTTCTTACTCTGTTATCTTTCATGTTTTAATGTTCTTGGAGAGGCAAAGACAAAAGGCTTTTTTTAATTGGGACTCTTGTTCTTTTGTTGACCATGACAGGACCTGACCATGACATACTGTACATTTCCTCAATGTTCAACAGAAACACAGACATCCCACAAACTTACTTCCGGTGACATGGCCTGCTGCTAACCCTGTATCTCGCTGTTGTCTTGTGGTGTTTTTGTTTGTGTATCTTAGTTGTTTATTTTATTTTATTTTATTTTTTTTTATTACTCTTATTTTTTGTTCCTTTAATTGAAGAGCAGTATGGATGTGTTCATGATCTGTGTGGTCACAGTGTTGATTGGATTGGTGCTTGCAGGCAAAGCCTTCAAAGACCGACTGGCGTTGATGGTGCCGAGCCAGACTTATTCAAGTGACTTCTTGCTATCTCTACGATATAATAACTATGAGGTAGAGGCAGAGAGCCTGCATAAAAGAAGTAGATCAAGGATTAAGAAGCGAGAGTCGAGAGGAGGAATTCGCAACAGCTTGCAAAGGTGTCACAAAAGTTTGTGATTACGTTATCTAATGGGAGATCTCTCAATAATATAATGGATGACGTTGTACTCTGGGTTAAACAAGAGGGATTTACTACCATCCGAGCTGACAGGGACAAGGTAAAATTATGGAAATCTGTTGGTGGGGGACACTGTTCTGTATGGCCACGTTCACACTGTCAGGTTTTGGGATTGACAACCGCATTTACTTACAGGTGTGAGTCTTGAAATGTCTCGATCACACAGCAACTTACAGTAGTGTCTGGAACACTGTCTGTATGAACGTGCAATGAGAGTCAAGCCCGTGTTCTCTTACTAGTAACCATAACGACAGTGACTAACGTAATATTAAAGATGGCGACATCCATAAAACTGAAAAGTATTATCTCTTTTCCTCGAAGTATTTTTATTGAACATCTTATCAAACATGAGATACACTTTACAACAATACATTTTCTTTTTATGTTAACCAGCCCACCCAAGAACAATCCCCACCTGTTGCACCAATACACATAATAATTTGGAAAAAAACAATCATTAATATGTTTTAGAGAAGAAAGCACAAGTATGTATAGTACATTACTCCTCTGAACTTGAGATTAGAGAGGGATCCACCTTCCTAATTTGGTCCAGAACCAGTTGCCAGATATCAAAAAATTTATAGGCGCAGCCTGTTGTAGCATACCTTATTTTTTCCATGGTCAGATTGTATAAGAGGTCAATGAGCCACATTTTAAAAGTTGGAGGAAACTTGTCTTTCCATTTAAACAGTATCTGCCGTCAAGCTAAAAGAGTAGTAAATGCTATGAGGCTTTTGTTGTTTTGATTTAAGTGATAATGCTGCGGTACAATGCCGAATATAGAGATCATGGCATCAGGCTCTATGACTGTCCCCAATGTGTCAGAAATAAATTTAAATATAGACTTCCAAAAGTCTTCAAGTTTTGGACATAACCAAAACATGTGAGACAGAGTGCCTGGTTCGACTTCACATCTATCACAGTGAGGATCTATGTCTGACTTAATTTTTGCCAACTTTACTTTAGACCAATGCAATCTGTGAACAACTTTAAATTGAATCACTCGATGTCTTTGACATATTGAAGATGAATGAATGTTTTTCAATATAAATTCCCATACATCCTCAGAGATTCCTATAGCCAGTTCCTCTTCCCACAATCTTTTCACTTGAGCCAGAGGTCCCAAATTATGAGTATTCATTGCATTATAGATTTTACCAATGGCCCCCTTAGAGTATGGACTCACTTTTAAAACAGTCTCAAGAAGTGTCTCAGGTGGTAATGAGGGAAAGTGACTAAAAGATGCTGCGACAAAACTGCGAAGTTGAAGATATTTAAAAAAGTGGGTGTTGGGAATTTGGAACTTAATTTTCACTTGCTGAAAGGTTGCAAAAGTGTCTTCGATATATATATCCTTCAGTACCCTGAGGCCATTTACAGACCAGGTACCAAAAGAATCATCTATAATAGAAGGAGTAAACGTGATTTCTTACTATGGGAGCATAGACTGATACATTATTAAGTGAAAAATGTTTTCTAAACTGTCCCCATATTTTGAAGGAGTGTTTAACCACTGAATTCATAGAGTATTTATATATTGGGTGAGGTGATGGCAATGTTGAGCAGAGTAATGCATGTAGAGAAGCAGGATGACATGACAAATTCTCAAGGGACAACCACTTAGGACCACCAGTATGCGAATTAAACCAGTATAACATAGCACGAACATTGGCTGCCCAGTAATAGCACTGAAAGTTGGGCAATGATAGTCCTCCATGTTCTCGGTGTCGCTGCAAAACACTTTTACGGATACGTGCATTTTTCCCATTCCATATAAAAGCTGATATCAGCTTGTCTATCAGTAAGAAAAATGATTTGGTTAAGAATATCGGGATACACTGGAACAAATATAGAAATCTAGGTAAGATATTCATCTTGATGGTGTTTATCCTACCTCCTAGCGATATCGGTAGCGTACCCCATCGCTCAAAATCTTGTTTTGAAGAATCTATCAATGGAATAAAATTTGTTTTATAGAGGTTCTTGTAATTATTGGTAACCCATATACCTAAATACTTAAATTTATCTTTACTCAATTTGAATGGTAAGGAATTGAATGTGATAAGTCTGGCTGCAGCATTAATCGGCATAAGTTCACTTTTTTGCATGTTTATTTTATATCCTGATATTTTTCCAAAATTATCAAGTAATGACAGGAGACGAGGCAGGGTCTTAAGCGGCTCAGACACATACAAGAGCGTATCATCCGCATAAAGGGATATTTTATGCTCAAATTCATCCCTCCTTATACCTTTAATAGTATTGTCAGACCGTATTGCCACTGCCAGGGGCTCAATCATCAGTGCAAATAATAAGGGGGATAATGGGCAACCCTGCCTAGTCCCGCGGCCTAAATGGAAAAAGGATGATATGTTATTGTTTGTCCGAATTGCTGCTACCGGAGAGGAGTATAAAACTTTAATCCATGAGATGAATTTGGTACCAAAGCCAAATTTCTTCAAAGTGTAGAAGAGGTAATCCCACTCCACCCTATCAAATGCTTTTTCAGCATCAAGTGACAGAAGCACCTCAGGTATATTGGGTGGAGTGGGATAATGAAGAATATTCAAAAGTCTGCGCATATTGTAGAATGAATATCGATTTTTGATGAAGCCAGTCTGATCATCAGACACTACTGAAGGTATGACAGTCTCTAACCTACATGATAAAAGTTTAGCAAATATTTTACTATCAACATTTAACAATGAGATAGGTCGATATGAGCTACAGTCTAATTTACTTTTACCCTTTTTATGAATTAAAGAAATAACTGCTTGTCTCATGGTTTCTGGTAACGACCCTGAGATGAAGGACTCATTATATACAGCGAGTAGGATAGGGGAAAGTTCTGAAGAAAATTTTTTGAAAAATTCACTCGGAAAACCATCAGGCCCCGGCGATTTTCCACTTTGCATGGTGGCAATTGCTTTCAATATTTCAACCTTTGAGAATGGGCTTTCCAAATCTGAGGCATATTGTTCGTCAATAGTAGGCAGAGTAAATTTGCTAAAAAATGAATCAAACATTGCCTCATTTCTACTGGATTCAGATGTATATAGTTGCGAATAATACTCCAAAAACCTATTATTAATCTCTAATGGATCAGTAAATTTTTTGTCATGCTCATCAATAATTTCAAGGATTGACTGGTCGACACTTTGTTGCCTTAGTTGATGAGCTAAGATTTTCCCTATTTTTTCGCCGTGTTCATAAGACTTGTGTCTGGATTTATTCAAAAGGTTCTCAATAAGTTTCGTAGATAACAGATTGAATTCTGTCTGAAGAGACAATCGTTCCTTAAATAAATCAACTGATGACGAGTGTGAGAGAACCCCATCAATTTGCAGAATATCACTTTCTATCTTTTTATGCCTTTCCTGTTGTTTTTTCTTTACACGGGCACTATACGATATGATTTGGCCTCTGAGATAGGCTTTTAACGTTTCCCAAATTAGACAATAGGACACCCCTGGGGTCCGGTTATGCTCTAAAAACTCATGTATTGCCTTAGAAATAAATTTAACAAACTCAGTATCTGAAAGTAGTAATGTATTAAATCGCCACGGTCGAAATCCACTACTTGTAGTAGGCAAGTTTAAAGTAGTTAACAATGGTGCGTGATCTGATATCACTATTGCCTGGTATTCACATTTACTTACTAATGAAAGTAAACTATTATCAACAAACAAATAATCAATTCGAGAGTATGTTTTGTGAACCGGTGAGTAGAAGGAGTAGCATCTGCGCCCAGGATTCTGAAAGCGCCACACATCAGTCAATCCATAAGTTTTAAGAAGCTGATTAAGTACTACCGTTGAACGAGTTAGTTGCATAGTCCTAGGTGAACTACGATCCAGTGAGGGCAACAGTACACAGTTAGTATCTCCTCCTAATATGACATGATGTGTATCTATATCAGGTATTCGAGAGAAGAGGCTGGTAAAAAAAGCACTATCATTCCAGTTAGGTGCATACACATTCACTAAAACTACTGGGGTACTGTTCAGTCTGCCTACTACTATTATATAACGGCCAGCAGAGTCAGCATAAACTTTTGATACTACAAACGGGATATTCTTTTTGATCAAAATAGCCGTTCCCCTAGATTTGGAATGAAAGCTAGAGTGGAAAATTTGTCCCACCCATCCCACTCTAAGTCTAAAATGGTCAGATATGTTCAAGTGGGTTTCTTGCAGGAAGGCGATATCCTTAAGGTGTGAGATTACTTTTCGGCGTTTCACTGGATGATTTAGAGATTTAACATTCCAACTAACAATGTTTATCTGGCAAGTACCTGATACATCAGTGTAAGCGTTCATTTATATTAGTGTTAAGTATTTATAAATTGTAGTAGTACGGATCCAGCCTAACATTTGTACCACGTAAACAGAAGAGGGTCCCTTCACTAACTTAGAGTTAGCAAAACAAAAAATAGAAGCAATCAATTTAGTGCAACAGTAGCTTCCCCTGTCACCAACTAGAACATGGTGAAAAAATAACCCTTCGCAATTAACAGATCCACACATAAAGTGCTTTTTAAAGAGCTCTAGCTCTGCAGCTTGCTCTGCACAGACATGTTAACAAGATATTTTAATATAGTCCCAATTTCAAATAAAATAAAATATATAAAAGAAGTGGTGCTTTTTATCTTCTAACAGACCTTAATACTGGTAGAAAGTAAATAACAATAAACAAAGAAATAACTTTATAGTCCCATATCAATAGGCCTCATTGTTGTATTTTGTATTATTGTTTACTAAACTTAAGATCG
>RJVU01000082.1:47705-107762 GCA_003731715.1 Anabarilius grahami | reverse complement strand
TGCCATAGAGGTAACATAATTTTTCAGACACTTTGCATCACAGAAATACATTATATTTTAAAGAATATAATAGAATACCATTATTTTAAATTGTAATAATATTTCACAATATTGCTGTTTATGATGAGCTGAGACATTATTACAGAGGGTTTTTTTCACAGCCTACCTGACTGAAAGGCCTCATTAATATGCAAGTCATTTCAGGTCATTATTATGTGATTCTTTTGTCTTCTCAGGTGTAAATGACCCATTATTCATGATGATTCATACCTCCACGCATACTGTGTTTCTTGACAAAAAGTGTCTTACAAAAACTAAATCAATATATTGTTTTATATGAAGGAGTAGGCAGCATAATTTTTACATAATTCTGAAGCAAAAACTCTAGTCTACAACCTCCAATACCCAAAAGTCTTGTGAACACAGGTTTAATATATTTTTTTGGGCCTTATTTCAGTGACTTAAGTTTTTTGTTTTTTCAATAACCACGCATAAACATTATTCCTTCAAAAATACAAACATGTACATACATGTTCCTCACATATTATGGTAGCCTAGTTTGTGCTGAATACAGTGTAATGACACTTTTGTCATTTATATGTTTATGAACAACTGAAAAAAGGACAAATGTCAGGGCATGTCAAAACTTCTTCAAGCCCCAAATCAGCCTCAAACTCCAGAGGGTTAAAGACATGGACACTCCAAGCACATTCTTTTTTTAATCTTGAAAAGAAAAGTACAACACAGAAGCAAATGTATCATCTTCACCGTCATGATGGTTCTATAACAATAGATCCTGTGGAAATTAGGAAGTTGGCTGTGGATTTCTATTCACAATTATATGCTTCTGAAAACTGTAACTCTGAAAGCGCTGATGATCTACCAAAGCCTGAGATTGAGCAGAAAAAGGCTCTGGATGATAACATTACTTTTCAAGAGCTTACAGAGGAAATGCAGCCGTTGTCCATGGGTAGATCCCCAGGAATTGATGGATTGTGTAACGAAGCGGGACTCAGGCAAGGATCCAATTGCAAGCTTTTATTAAATGAGAGCGTGGTCGTACAGGCAGGGTCAACCAGGAGATTGGTGTGAAGTGTGTGCAGGTGACTGGCAGGGAGGATTATGGGAATTGGAGTCCGGGAGATGACAGGAATCGTGACATAATGCCCCCCTTCCGGAAGGCGCGCCCCCGCACCTTGAATGGCACAACCGGGGAGGGGGGGTGGGTGCCTTGGAAACCTACTGGCAGGCGGGTAAGGGGTCTCCAGGGCAGGTCCAGGAACCCTAGGTGCCATGGTGGGTCAGGTGTCTCGGGCAACCACGGCGGGTCAGGTACCTCGGGCACCCATGGCAGGTCAGGTACCTCGGGCAGCCCCGGCAGTTCGGGAGCCTTGGGACGCCAAGGCTGGTCAGGAGTGTCAGGTAGCCATGAGAGATCGGGAGCCCTGGGAAACCAAGGCGGGTCAGGAGTGTCAGGTAGCACTGGCAGTACGGAAGCCTTGGGACGCCAAGGCGGGTCAGGAGAGTCAGGTAGCCATGGCAGTACGGGAGTCCCACCCACAAGTTCCCCACCCACAGGTATATGGCCCCCCAAAAAAAACTTCTTGGGGAAATCAATGGTGGTAGCAGCAGGCTCGTGGATTAAAGTGGGGTCTGTAGCGGGCTCGTGGGCAAAGAGCTTGGGTGGTGCCGGCAGGGCGAGGAGCTCTGGTGCGTAGTCCGGAGCGGGCTCGGCGAAGACTGGAGCGGCCATCTCGTCCGTAGACACTGGCGGAGTGGCCATCTCGTCCGTAGACACTGGCGGAGCAGCCATCTCGTCCGTAGACACTTGCGAAGCGGCCATCTCGTCCGTAGACACTGGCGATCTTGAGTACGTCGCAACTGGCGAACTTGAGTGCGTAGCAACCGGCGGGCTTGAGTGCGAAGCGGCCGGTGGAGGCTTTGGAATGCCAGCAGCTCCTGCTGAAGTCAACGGTGGATCTTCCACGCTGGACAGCAACCCTCTCCAATCTCGGACAGGTCCAGAAACGTGACTTGACTCTGGGCGATCCACTGTGACTTGACTTGATTCAGGAAGATCAACTGTGGCTTGACTTGGCTCAGGAAGATCAACTGTGGCTTGACTTGGCTCAGGAAGATCAACTGTGGCTTGACTTGGCTAAGGAAGATCAACTGTGGCTTGACTTGGCTCAGGAAGATCAACTGTGACTTGACTTTGTGTTGTTGTTGTTGTTACCACCATTTTGTGAGTGTTCACTTTAGCGGCAGCCATGATTCACCGTGATGTCGCATTTCTCCGCGACACCCACAGTAATAACTGAACCGACTGTGAGCAGGGCAAAATCCAAGAATTCCACGAGCGACCCTCGGGGACCATTAGTGAGTACATAGTCCTTTAGTGGTTCGTTTAATCCATAACCAAAGAAGTCAATGAGAGCACAGTCAGGCAGGTCAGATAAATAGGCAATATCCAGAAACTTCTGAATATGGTCCTCGAGGGTACAATTACCTTGTCGAAGGCGGACGAGACGTATTGCTGGGTCCATGCTGAGGCTGGAAACGCTCAAAAAAGCTGCTGGATTCCGGTATGGCGAAGTCTTCTGTAACAAAGCGGGAGTCAGGCAGAGATCCAATCCAAGCTTTTATTGAATGAGAGCGTGGTCGTACAGGCAGGGTCAAACAGGAGCAGACGGATATAACAAGGGACAGGCAGAATCGTGGTCAGGATACAGGCTATGGTCAGGACCAGTGTTGGGGGGTAACGCGTTACAAGTAACGTGCGTTACGTAATAAAACTTTTCTGGAGTAACGAATAAAGTAGTGCTTTACTTTATAAATACATTAATATCTGAGTTACTTATTAAAAAAAGTAATGCAAGTTACTTTTCAGTTAAATTATTTTGCATTAAAAAAAATATAAAATACTGAATTATACGTGCGAGCCACGGGAACAGAAGCTAGTCAGAAGCAGAGATGGCAGGCCAGAGCATTACATTACTGCGATGGAAGTATTCTCATTATTTTGAAATATTCAAGGTAAAGGAGAAGGGAATAATCGTTAAGTGTAGATTATGTGTTGGTGAAAAGCTCTTGTCAACTGCAAAAAAATACCACTTCAAATTTAAAAAAAATCTGCATTCAAAGCACAGCACTACAGATTTGGAAGAGAGAGAGCCGAATGAAAACTGCACCCCGCCTCAAGCTAAACAACAAAGGCTTGATTTCAGTTCACGTTCACCACCAAGTAAAACAATTAGTTCAACTGAAATCAACAAATTGGTTGCAGCTTTTATTGTTGAGAAGATGCAGCCGCTGTCCACGGTGGAGGCACCCACATTTCGTAATATCATCAGCAAAATCTCTGTGACAGGGAAAAGGCCGGGGGGCGTGCTGCCCGATCGCAAACCTTTACAAACTTTTTGGACAAGGCATATATGGAAATGGAGACAGAACTAAAGAAAACTTTTGCCGACTTGGAATATTTTTCCACCACTGCAGATCTATGGACTGCTCAGAATAAAAGTTTTTTGGGAATTACTGTACACTGGATCAATCCTGTCACTCTGCATCGCCAAAAAGCTGCAATCGCCTGCAGACGATTTCGTGGGAGACACACTTACGATGCCATCGCAGCAGAGATAGAGCAAATTCACAGCTCATTTGCTCTTTGTGATAAGATAACTGCCACGGTCACTGACAATGGTCCGAACTTTGTAAAAGCGTTCAGAATGTTTCAAGCTGATGATGAAGCAGATAATGATGTAGACAAGGACAAGGTCATATTTACGGAATTGCATGAAGTTTTACGAGATGACAGCGAAAGGTATGTTCTCCCTCCACATCGCCGGTGTGCATCCCACACCCTTAACCTTATATGCACGAACGACATAGTTAAATTTTTGACGGCGAAGGCAGATTGCAAAGCAGTGTACAGAAGTGCAACTGGAAAGTGTTCAGCCTTGTAGTCAAAAGTTAGTCGATCAACTGTGGCATCAGAGAGCCTGGAGGAATTCAGCAAAAAAAAAGTTGCTGGTCCCTTCAACTACAAGGTGGAACTCATTTCATGATGCGCTTAGCAGAGTCAAGGACATGACCTTAGTGGACCTCAATCAACTTTGCACTCGCCTGGACATCAGATGCATTACGGAGAGAGAGTATCAGTTCCTTAAAGAATACTGCAAGGTTCTGAAGCCTGTCTGTATGTCATTGGATATACTTTAAGGTGAAGATGATTGTTTCTATGGCACCCTTCAACCTACCCTTGAAATCCTGATGGCCAAAATCTTGGCACTGAAAGATGGCCTCTCTCCTATGATGGCTAACCTCCCAGACCTCATAGTTCAGGTAATATATATTCAATATTGTCTTATTAATATTATTATTATTGTAGTTTTATTTCAAGTCAAGTTCCTTAAATTTCTATAGCACTTTATACAATATAGATTGTCTCAAAGCAGCTTTACAGGGATAACAGGAAAATAATGATTCAATGATACAAAGAAAATTCAATTTGCAGCTCTGAAAAGAAAATGGTAAATGGTCATTATTCAGTTCAAATCAGTTCAGTGTTTATTTAGTTTGGTTCAGTAACTGTAGTTCATCAATTATTAAATGAGTTTAATATAGCTAAAGCAGCTCTGGAGAAAACTGATGTCATCGTCCAGCTCAGTTCAGTTCTCATACAATAGTGTCAGTGCATTCAAGTCAGTATGTTTACAGTATATATCTGTTCTTCTACTTATTTTTTTCCTGACATAAATGTAATTATTCTGGTATGAATGCATGTCTAGTAGTTTATATACTGTGTAACCTGTCTAAAATTCTCTTGCAGGCTATCAAGACATGGTTTAGCTCCATCCTTGACAGTGATGAAGCTTTGCTTGCTGCGGTAACCCTGCCAAAATTCAAGCTGCGGTGGCTGAGGGATGAAAAAAGAAAAGACAACATCAAGATAATTCTGGCAGCACAGTGTCGTGCTCTCACCATTGAGATACCACAGAAAGAGCCACTGCAGTCTCCTGAAAGCAAAGATCATGAAAATGACTTCTTTGCATTTGCTGAAGAGGAGAATACACATGACGAACAAGCAATTACTGTGGACATGGAGATTTGTGAATACCTGAAATCAGCTGATATGGGAAATTTCCCCAGTATTTTTAAGATCTTCTTAAAAGCCAACACAGCAACACCTTCCAGTGCGCTTGTTGAGAGGCTGTTTAGTATTGGAAGTCTCATCCTCACCCCAAAAAGAAACCGTCTCACAGACCAGCGTTTTGAGAAACTACTCCTGCTGCGCTACAATCGTTACTTTGAAAATAAAACCTAGATGAAACTGTGAAATCAGTATTAAGATAATTCTGTAACATTACATTAAGACAATACTTATTTTGCATTGCAGAAGTGATCTAGACTTTTTTTTGCATAAAACAAATTTAGTTTTGAGGACACTTAATAGAAAACAAGAGTTTGGATCTATTGGAATCATCATACATTTGTTTTGGCCATGTGAGATTTTTTTACATTTTAAAGCTGACAGATTTATGTTTAATGGGTGATGTTTGTTCTCTAGTGTCATCATTTTGTTTAGAAGTTATTAAACATTTTAAATGTCTAAGACATGTTGTGGCGACCAGGGCGGGCGAGAGCCGTGAGAGAACGGCACGAGGCTGGTGGCGCGAGAGTTAATGAGCTACACCTGGGAGGCGCGCCGGCCTCGAGTCTCTCACGGAGGAGCTCCGGGAGCATAAAAGGAGGAGCGACGACAGTGAAGGACGAGAGAGGACCAGGCTTGGATATTATTTTATGTTTTATTATGTTTGTGTGGCCGGCAGACGTCCGCGAGGGTCTGCCGGCATTACTTTCGTTTTGTTCTTTGTTTATTTTATATTAAAGTTTGTGTTGAACGTTCGCCGGTTCCCGCCTCCTTCTTCCCATATATACGAACTGTGTTACACGTCTTTTGCCCTAATATAACTTATTTCTTAATGGCAATTATCTATATTACACTTTTAATGCATTACTGCATTAAACACTAATACAAGAACTTCTCACCTGTTACACCTGTAAGGCCTGAAAGAGATCAAGCCTTAGCCAGGTAAGAAAAAGTAATGCAAAAGTAACGCAAAAGTAACGTAATGCATTACTTTCCATAAAAAGTAACTAAGTAACGCAATTAGTTACTTTTTTGGGGAGTAACGGAATATTGTAATGCATTACTTTTAAAAGTAACTTTCCCCAACACTGGTCAGGACAGGCAGTCCAAAGGTAGGCGGCAGAGAATCGTAAACGGGTAACAGGCAGACAGGATAACAACGCTCAGAATTGCAACACAGGTTAACAAGACTTCGCAATGAGGTGGTGTGTGTGTGTGAGTCTTAACTCTCTGAGGTCTGAAAACGCACATGCGCGTTTTGCAGGGTTTTTTTCACATTGCAGTAAAACAGACTTAAAATACTCCGTCATTTTTTGTCATAGAGACATAAGTAATATATCAATTGAAACTATAGAATGTCTTCTTTTATTTGTATACACTCAGAGTAAAAACAAAATGTTGTGCTTTTTGTAAAATAAAGAAAACTAACATGATGCGTGATCTCTCATCTCCCTCTGAACGAACTCCAATCTGATAGTTCTCAGAAAATGAACTGTAACTTAGTGAATTCTAATCACAAAAAAATGACACGTGTCTAAAAAAACTTTGAAATGTCAGGTTTTAAATCGTGTAAGTCAAATCGAAAACAAACATTCTGTGTTTATGTAATCTGTATGAAAAGAGAGCTATGCCAGAAGTCCGTGATTCAGCTCATTATCCGCTAATGCGGTCACGCCCACGGAGCGAGCGCTATTCAGACGCAAATTCAGTCAATACATGCAGACATCGTCTCTCAATCGTGTATTTATTGCCTTCAAAAGTGTTTATCTGGGTGTAAAAGCCATGGTTAGCCAGTTAGCTCCTTTTTAATTTTCTTCTATAGATGAATTTTAGATGAGTTTTTGTTTCTTTAGCGCCCTCCGGCTGCAGTATGAATTGAAAACACCAGCGCTCATAGTAATGACATTGAATATTAAATAAATATAACTCCTCTGTATAGAAAATTGGCATAAACATATGAGAATCCAATATTTCTCCAAATGTGCATGCTTTTAAACTAAAAGCCTATATTCAGACTTTTTGCATCACAGAAATACATCATATTTTAAAGTATAATATAAAACCATTACTTTATATTGTAATAATATTTTTCTGTATGTTTCATATACCATGATGAGCTTAAGACACCACAGAAGGTTTTTTTCACAGCCTACCTGAATGAAATGCCTCATTAATATGCAAGTCATTTCAGCTCATTATTATTCAATTCTTTTGTCTTCTCAGGTGAGAATGAGCCATTATTCATCATTATTCACGATGATTCACACCTCCATGCATACTGTGTTCCTTGGCAAAAAGTGTCTTACAAAAACTAAATCAATATATTGTTATAAATGAAAGAGTAGTCAGCATAATTTTTACATAATTCTGAAGCAAAAACTCTAGTCTACAACCTCCAATACCCTAAAGTATTGTAAACACAGATTTACTATCCTTTTTTTGGCCTTATTTCAGTGATTTAAGTTTTTTGTTTTTTCAATAACCACGCATAAATGTTATTCCTTCAAAAACACAAACATGTACATACATGTTCCTCACATATTATTGTAGCCTAGTTTGTGCTGAATACAGTGTAATGACACTTGTGTCATTTATATGTTTATGAACAACTGAAAAAAGCACAAATGTCAGGGCATGTCAAAACTTCTCCAGGCCCCAAATCAGCCTCAGACTCCAGAGGGTTAAATAGTCCAGGTAATGAGCTTCCGCTGTATGTGGCAATTGGTGATTGGTGTGAAGTGTGTGCAGGTGACTGGCAGGGAGGATTAATGGAATTGGAGTCCGGGAGATGACAGGAATCATAACAGATTGACTGCTGAGTTCTATCAGCATTTTTGGAGTGTTTTAGGAGAAGATGTTTATGAGGTATTGTCTGAATGTTGCCAAAGTAAGATATTTCCTATTAGTAGGGCAGTACTTCCATTACTACCAAAAAAAGGAGATCTAGGACTTCTAAAAAATTGGAGACTGGTGTCATTAATGTGTGTTGACAACAAAATATTCTCAAAATGTTTAGCTAACAGACTAAAGTGTTATGTAGGTTTATTGGTGCAGAAGGAACAGACATACTGCATTTCTGAAAGGTCTATAATGGATAATATTTTCTTATTACGTGATGTTATTGAAATTAGTCAGTTAAATAATTATGAAATTGGTGTTCTTTCTTTAGATCAGGAGAAAGCATTTGATAGAGTTGACCATGGGTATCTCTATAATTTTTTACAGCATTTTGGTTTTGGTGACACAATTATTTCATATATTCAGTTGTTGTATTCAGATGCATTTGTTCTTGTAAAAGCTGGTGGTGGTTTAAGTGCACCAATACCTGTTTTTAGAGGAATTAGGCAAGGCTGTCCACTTTCAGGACAGCTGTATAGCCTTGTCATTGAACCTCTTTTGTGCAGGTTAAGGAGAAATTATAATGGAGTCTTAATTCCAAATGGAGACAAAAGTTCTATGGTGTCCGTATCGGCTTATGCTGAAGATGTTACCGTTTTTATTACAGGTCAGGATGATGTTACAATTTTAACTAAGAACATTGAACAATATGAAAATGCATCCTCAGCTAGATTAAACTGGGGAAAAAGTGAGGGTTTTATTATTGGACTGTGGGTGGGAAAAGGACCTCCACAGCTTCCTGGTGGGTTGAAATGGGGTAGGGAAGGGCTGAAGGTTTTAGGTGTATATTTAGGGAATAATCAATTTCAGATAAAGAATTGGGAGGGAGTGCTGGAGAAAGTAATTGCCCAATTGTCTAAATGGAAATGACTATTACCACAGATGTCGTATAGAGGGCGAGTTTTGGTTGTTAACAACCTAAATGCCTCTACACTATAGCACAGGATGATGGTCATGGAGCCACTTGATGAACTGATCTGCCATATACAGAGAGCATTAGTGGACTTCTTCTGAAGCGGGCAGCACTGGATCCGAGCAGCAGCATTGTATCTACCTGTCCAGGAAGGAGGACAGAGTTTAGTGGATGTGAGGAGTCGTATGGCTCCTATGATGCCCAGGATGTTATAGGCCCTGCAGAGAGACTGGCCAGCAAACCCTCTGCATCCCACCTCAATGGGGTCACACCGCGCTCGCCACCCATTGTTCCAGCACTCCTCCACTAGCTCAGCGTATTTTGCCCTCTTCCTCTCATTGGCCTCCTCGATACGGTCCTCCCAGAGTACGGTGAGTTCCAAGAGAACGATCTGCTTGGAGATCTCTGAGATGAGTAGCATGTCAGGCCGCAGTGTTGAGGTGGCGACAGCTTCTGGGAATTTCAGTTGCTTCTCCAGATCAACTTTCAACTCCCAGTCTCGTGCTGTTGCTAGCAGGCCAGATGAGGTGGCCCTGGCAGCTAATGGTGGCTTCTCCCCAGCCCGGACGAAAGCAATGGTGTTCTATATTTTATATACTGAAGAGATTGAAAAAGGAAGGGTACTATTAATAAAAATACAGTATGGGGAACATGTTTTTGTTCTAGCGAATGTGTATGCTCCAACTAATGGGTTGGAAAGAGTAAGAGTTTTTGGTAAATTAGATAAAGCACTTCAAAAATGTTATGATAATACTTGGTTAGTGTTAGGAGGGGACTGAAACTGTACTATAATTTTTTTAATTGATAGAAATGGTGAAGAGCCACATAGTCACTCTGGTGAATCTTTGTCCAATATAATGGGAAAATATGATTTAATAGATGTGTGGAGAAGAAGGAATATAGGAATAAGATGATATACATGGATTAAAGTAGCAGAAAATATGGTTAGTGGGGCTACACTGGATAGATTTTATTTAAGTAAGATGGTGGAAAATAGGGTAATGAATATTGCCAAATGGTTTTTCTGATCATCATTTGATCACTTTTGATTTTAACATAAAGCAAACTTCACGACCTGAGTATTATTGGCATTTTAGTGAAAAATTGCTAAAAGACATGTTTTTTTTTTTGTGATAGTTTTAAGCTTTTTTGGGGAAAATGGAAAGAAAGAAAAAGTGATTTTGAAAACCTTAGTCAATGGTGGGATGTGGGTAAGGTACAAATTAAAGAGTTTTGTCAAAATGTTTCTGCTTATATTTTACGAATGTGAAAAAAACTATACAAAGTTTGCAAAAAGAAATTGGTTGTTTGGAAGAGGACTTGATAAATAACAAAGGAGTACAGAACAATGAGACAATTTTAAACAAAAAAGGAAAGAACTTGGAACTTTGTTACAAGAACAAGTGAAAGGGGCACTGGTAAGATTGAGAATTTGTTCCATTAAGGACATGGATGCCCCAACTTCATATTTCTTTAACCTGGAAAAAAAAACTGTTCAAAATAAACAGATGTATCATCTTCGTTGTCCAAATGGAAATATAACAACAAATAATAATAATAATTAATAATAATTCCTTACATTTATATAGCGCTTTTCTGGGTACTCAAAGCGCTTTACATACGGAAGGGGGAATCTCCTCAACCACCACCAATGTGCAGCATCCACCTGGATGATGCGACGGCAGCCATATTGCGCCAGAACGCCCACCACACACCAGCTTATTGGTGGAGAGGAGACAGAGTGATGAAGCCAATCAGTATATGGGGATGATTAGGAGGCCATGATGGACAGAGGCCAATGGGCAAATTTGGCAAGGATGTCAGGGTTATACCCCTAATCTTTTCGTAGGATTTAGGATTTTTTAAAAATTGGAGGCCAGTGTCTTTATTATATTTGGATTACAAAATATTTTCAAAATCTATTGCAAATAGGCTCAAAAATTGTTTAAACATGTTGATTCATAAAGATCAAACATATTGTATACCAAAACGATCAATAATGGACAATTTTTTTTTTTTTAAGAGATGTGATTGATTATGATTGTATAAATGATTCTAATTTGGGTGTCCTGTCAATAGATCAAGAAAAAGCATTCGACAGGGTGGATCATGACTATCTTTTTAAGGTGTTAAAAAGTTTTGGAATCAGTGATCAATTTATTTCATATGTAAAATTGTTATATTCTGATGTATCAGTGTTGATTAAGGTTGGTGGAGGAATAAGTGCCCCAGTAACAGTCACAAGAGGTATTAGACAGGGTTGTCCTCTCTCTGGACAACTATATAGCCTTGTAATTGAACCCTTGTTGTGTTAATTAAGGAGAAATTTGAGTGGTTTTTCAGTTGCAGGTGTAAAGGAAACTTTTAAAGTGTATATGTCTGTTTATGCTAACGACATAACCATATGTATTTCAGGACAAAATGATGTAACTGCTTTGGAAACAAGCATTAGGCAATATGAGATGGCTTCCTCATCTAAAGTTAACTGGGAGAAAAGTGAGGGGTTTATCATTGGCCGGTGGAGAGACACCGGACCTCCGAAACTTCCAGGAGGATTGATTTGGGGGAGGGAGGGTATAAAAGTGTTACGTGTTTTTTTAGGTAAGGACAGTTTTAAAAAGAAGAAATGGAAGGGAGTACTGGAGAAGGTAGTAGCTTGATTGTCTAAGTGAAAATGGCTATTACCACAATTATCCTACAGAGGGAGAGTTTTAGTGGCAAATAATCTGGCAGCCTCCACGTTGTGGCACAAAGTTATTGTTCTGGAATTCAATTCAATTCACATTTATTTGTATAGCGCTTTTCACAATACATATCATTTCAAAGCAGCTTTACAGAGAATGCATGTCAACATTACAATTTAAAGAATGCAGTTAGCAAATAATGTAATAATTTAGGCAATTAATTTACAATCGCTGTTAGCAGTTTAACTTAACGTAGAAGCAAAAAGCTCCTGGAAAAATGAATTACATTAACAATAATCATGATATAGAAATTGTGCAATGTGCATGTTGATCCAGATGATTGCGTCTTCCGAAATCCTCGCAGGAGTTGGCGGGGTCTTCTTAAGAGGCTGGATCCAAACTGAAGCTGATGTCCCCTATAGTCACCCGTCCCGAGGCAAAACAGAAAAGCAAATGGAGAATAATTAGCGTAGCTGCTGTTCATAACATTAAGCAAAGATAATCATGTGCAATTGATCTGATATGAGATGCATTATGTGAATGCTTGGCTAAAGAGATGCGTCTTTAATCTAGATTTAAACTGGGTGAGCGAGTCTGAGCCCCGAACATTATCAGGAAGGCTATTCCAGAATTTCGGAGCCAAATGTGAAAACGCTCTCCGTCCTTTAGTGGACTTAGATATCCTAGGTACAACCAGAAGTCCAGAGTTTTGTGATCTTAAGGAGCATGAAGGATTGTAGGGCAATAGAAGATCGGTTAAGTACACAGGAGCTTATTTAGAGCCTTATAGGTCATTAGCAATACTTTATAATCGATACGGAACTTAATAGGTAACCAGTGTAGAGATGATAAAATTGGTGATATATGATCATATTTTCTTGACCTGGTAAGAACTCTAGCAGCTGCATTTTGTACTAATTGTAGCTTGTTTATTGAGGAAGCAGGACAACCAGCTAATAATGCATTACAGTAATCTAGTCGAGACGTCATGAAAGCATGAACTAACTTTTCTGCATCAGAAATAGATAACATATTCCGTATCTTAGCAATGTTTCTGAGGTGGAAGAAGGCTGTTTTTGTAACATATGAAATATGATTTTCAAAGGACAAGTTGCTGTCTAATATAACACCCAGGTCTTTAACTGTCGAGGATGGAGTAACAGTACATCCTTCTAAATGCAGATTGTTGTCTGAAAGATTCTTTGTACAGGTTTTTGGGCCAATAAGTAATACTTCAGTCTTATCTGAATTTAATAGAAGAAAATTACTAGTCATCCAATGTTTTACTTCTTTAATACATTCTGTCAGATTGGATAATTTAGAGATTTCATCTGGTTGTGTTGAAATATATAACTGAGTATCATCGGCATAGCAGTGGAAACTAATTCCATGTTTTCTTATAATATTGCTGAGTGGCAGCATGTATATTGAAAATAGCAGAGGGCCTAACACAGATCCTTGCGGCACTCCATAGTTTACTATCGTTATCTTAGATTTTTCCCCGTTTATATAAACAAAATTGTGACGGTCTGATAGGTACGACCTAAACCACCATAATGCCTGTCCCTGAATACAAGTTGTAGTCGATCTAGGAGTATTTTATGATCTATAGTGTCGAACGCAGCACTGAGATCAAGTAACACTAGTATTGAGACACAGCCTTGGTCAGAAGCTAGAAGTAAGTCGTTTCTAATTTTAATGAGCGCAGTTTCTGTGCTATGATGAGATCTGAATCCTGACTGAAATTTTTCATAGATAGCGTTTTTTCGCAAGAAGGAGCATAATTGGACCAACACCACTTTTTCTAGTATTTTAGACATAAATGGAAGATTTGAAATGGGTCTGTAATTTGCTAATACGTTTGGATCTAATTGTGGTTTCTTAATGAGAGGCTTAATAACTTTTACCTTGAATGGTTGTGGGACATGACCTAGAGATAAAGACGAGTTGATAATATTGAGAAGAGGCTCTTCTGCTACAGGTAACAATTCTTTCAGTAGTTTAGTGGGTATTGGATCTAATAAACATGTTGTTGGTTTAGACTTTCATGTCCTCGTCGGTACGTCGGATCAGGCTCCTGAAGTCCTGCTTTAGCACCTCCGTCTGCCGCAGCCTGGTGTCGTTCACCCCCGCATGGAGCACTACAGCTCCGATGGTCTCAGCACCGTTGAGGATCGTGGGAACCTGCGCAGCGACATCGAGAACACGAGCACCAGGAAAACAGTGACTGCGGACCTTACCTTTGGTTGTGGTAGCGTGGACGTGGCGGACGACAGAGTCTCCGATGACCACGGTGCCGCGTTCCGCCTCGCGAAGAGGGGAGAAGCGGTTCCGTGTCGAGACCTCGAAGACCGGGGGCGGCGGAGGAGGAGAGGTCCTCGTCCAAGGCCTGGCTCGCGTCTTGCGCTGCTGAAGAAACCAAGGTCCCTGGTGAGATGGCGCCGGAGTGAACGAGGGCTGGGATGAACACGTTCTGTGTGCTCAGGCCCTGTGCAGAGAAACACATGGCGTAGAGGAAGCAGGAGTGTTAATATCGCGCTGCAAACTTACCGAGGACTGGTGAACGTCAGCACGGGAAGTTTCCAGCGCTGTCTGCTGCTCGCGTAGCTCGGCCTGCTTCTCGAGAAGGGTCCGAATCTGTCGCTCCATGTCCTCCAGTTCCAACTGCACCGCATGCAGCTCAAACGTGTCCTCACCTGCACACAAAGGTAGAGAAACATCCGAATACACTCGCCATTAGAATAGACGAACAATAATATAGTAAGAGAAGAGTACAAACGCTAGTGACAATGCCGCTATTGCTAATGGGCTAAAGCTAGTAGCGAATGTTCGGGAAGTCGGATAAAACTAGCGATATAAAGGTAATCCAAGTGTTTTTTATGTAAAATATTGTTGGGGATGTGTTCCCCCGCTGAAAAAGAAAGAGTGATATGTTATAAGTTTGATTTTAAGAGACAAAAACAAGCGATTAGGAACCACCAGATGAACTGATCTGTAATATAGAGAGGATAATTGTAGACTTTTTCTGGAGTGGTAAACACAGGACTTGGGCTGCAGTACTTTACTTACCAGTCCACGAAGGAGGTCAAGGTCTGGTGGATGTAAAGAGTCGAGTTGTTGCTTTCAGACTGCAAGCAGTACAGAAATTGCTCTACCAAGAGGATTTAGCATGGACACAGATTGCATGTGCATTCCTGCAGAAGGTTGAAGGTTTTGGACTAGATAAACACTTGTTTTTATTGAAAATGGATGAGTTAAGGCTGGACAATCTCGCTTTCTTTTACAAGTCAATGTTAAAAGCTTGGAGTAAAGTCTTGAAAGGGGAGAGAAATTTGAATGAACTTGGAGACTGGGTTAATGAGGAACCTTTGTTTCATAATCCATTGATTCAGACCAGATTTTTGTCATCAGTAAACATTCGGAGAACTCTCTTAAAGAATGGAATCACTAAACTGGGACGTTTACTGGATAATGGTGGTTGGAGTTCAGTGGAAACTTTTAAAGAACTGTCTGGTTTGTGCTCATCAAGAATTTCTTCGAAACTGAGAGAAACTGTTTTGCCAAGCAGTTACAGAAATCTTGTTGCTGGAGGAAATGCACAACAGCTGAAAGGAGTTTGTCCAAAGTTAAAAATAATTCCTGCTGTCAGTGGAGAACAAGACAAACATGATGGATCTATATTGTCTTTCAAAACTCCGCAGCTGGAAGAGCTGGACATTGCGTCGAAAAAAATATTGTACTATATTACAGTGAAAGTTATTCACATGAACTCACTCAGCACGCCCAGTTTTTCAAAGTGGACAGAGACAATGGAGCCAGACTTCCTAGTGAGGGATAGGTGGAGAGCCCTGTATAAACCTCCCATTGAGAAGCGGACAGCTGATATGCAGTGGAGGGTTATTCACAGGGCGATAGCTACAAACAGACATGTAGCACAACTGAATCCAGCAGTTGGGGGGGAGTGTAGGTTTTGTAGTAAAGAAGAAACTGTAGAACATTTGTTCTTAAGATGTTTGAGACTCTGAGGTCTTTTTAGGTTGCTTGATGCTTGGTTTCAGGGTTTTGGTGAGGAATTTTTCCATTAAAGTTTTTTTTGGGGGACTTAAACACAAAGTGGTAGATGGAGGAAAAGTGTGTTTATTAAATTATTGAATTGGTACAGCAAAGCTTGCAATGTGGAAAACAAGGAAAAATAAGCAGTTGGTTCAATAGATGCAGAAATAATGTTGAAATGTGTGGTAAAAGGGAGGATAAAAATTAAATTTTCATATTATAATTTGATTAATGATGTTGAGAGTTTTTTAGGAATTTGGGGTATTAATGAGGTTTTATGTGTTATTGATGGTTGTTATTTTTTACTTTTTAATTGTTTATGAGGTAAAATGAAACTGGTAACAATGTTGTTGTAAATACTGGGTTTAAAGTAATAATAAAGATCTGTTCAACCTCTCTCTCTCTCTCGATCTCTCGAGTGCATGCTGGGAGTGAGTGGGCGAAGCATGGTGAGTGTGGGCACGAGTGGTAGCCGTCTGTGGCTGGTAAGAGTGCTTTTTCCAACTTTTTTCTTTTTTGTAAGTGTTTTGTTTTGTTGTGTTTTTCTTTGTTAAGGTGTTTAGTCTTTATTTCCCTTTTTGTTTTGTTTTTTGCTGGGAAGCATGACGATTCCAAACACAATGAATTTTGAAAACTTAACTCGGCGTCACGGCGTGAGAATTGTTTCTAATGCCAATGTTGAAGATGTTTGTTTGGCTGTAGGAGACGTAGTGGGTCACGAAAATATCGTATCAGCTTCTCGTATGAATAATGCATTTGTGTTTTTTTTTAGCACCATTGAGAAGGCAAACGAAATCGTGCAAAATGGTGTTGTAATTAAGGGCTCGCTCACTCCAGGTTTTCCTTTGAGTACTCCCGCCAAGAAAATTATACTTTCCCTCCTTTTGTGAAAGATGAGATTATCGTGCAGGAATTGTCACGATATGGAAAAATTGTTTCCCCCATCAAAAAAATTCCGCTTGGATGTAAGTCGCCTTTAGTGGAACATCTCGTGTCTTTTAGGAGACAGGTGTTTATGATTTTGAAGAATGGCAAAGATGAATTTGACCTGGTTTTTAAATTCAAAATATATGGCTTTGATTGTGCTATCTTTGCATCATCTGATACAACGATTAAATGTTTTGGTTGTGGAAAAATCGGGCATCTCATTCGTAGCTGCTCTGATAAAGTAAATAGGAACATAGAGCAGATTGATGCAGATGAAGCAGAGAGCGCTGTCGCTGAAACTAGCGCATCCGCGGCTGCTTCGATAGAGGCCAAAACTAACGCAGCTGCGAATGTATTGTTAGATGAGCCGGTCACGGGAGTAAGCAGCGCGGAGACGCTGGTGTCTGATTCTCCTTGTGTTGATGGAAGTGTTGCGGTTGAGTCCATAGCGGCAGAGACCGTGGTTGGGTTGAGCAAGACGGTATCTTCTGCATTTGTAGAACAAGACAGAGAAATTGTAAATGAAGGCTTGAGATTGAATGACTGTGAATTGGACATGGAAGTTAAATCAACTTTCAAAACTCCAATTAAAAGGAAAAAAAATTGGAACGATAAAATTAGTAAACAAGCAGTGTTAATTTTGACAAGAAATTTTAATTTAGTTTTAGTCTTAGTCTTTTGACTATAATTCTTTTTAGTTTTAGTCAAGTTTTAGTCATCTGATTTGTTTTAATTTTAGTCTTATTTTAGTCGACTAAAATTGCTTGGTATTTTAGTCGACTAAAATTGCTTGGTATTTTAGTCGACTAAAATAAGACTAAAATCAATAACAGATTTACTAGACAATTTTTTACCGCTGGTATAGGAAACAAACTTAACCAAAATATATAAAACACAAATTCAACTTTATTTCAACACAACTGTGTCTTTATTTCAATTCAAAAGCTTTTATGCAGCAACATCTAATGGCCGTTGCAGTGACGCGATGACTTTACCAGTCGGCGATTGGCTCTTATTTAGAAGGCGGGACTTATTCCGCCATATTGCGCGTTACACTTTCTCCCATTCAAAACAATACGAGTGACACGCACGTCTTGTGTTATTCTATAGTCTTTGCGCGAGCTCAGTCAAGACTGAATACCTTCGCTTCACGTCTCAATAAGTCAGGCTCTGATTGGTTCTCTTCTCATGCAGTCTCGCCTGTTCCGTTTTGCCGATTGGTTCTTTTGTTCATTCCTCGCATCTCTCCAGTCTGCTGATTGGATTTTCGTCACAGTCTATTTTCGTCTCGTCCTTTATTCGTTGACGATAATGTCAATCAATTTAGTCATAGTTTTAGTCTTCATCAGTGACTTCTTTTTTAGTTTTCGTTTCGTTTTCGTCAGCAAAAATATATTCGTGACGAAAATAATGACGAAAATATTTAGTCAACGAAATTAACACTGTAAACAAGTCAAAAAAGGTGACAGTGATGATGAAATCATAGCTTCGGATGACGATGATTCTGATTCTTATGCTTCTGTTTGTTCAGAGTTTTCTGCTTGTTCTCAAAATTAAAACGTAAATGTTCTGTATAAAGCTGAAGATATTAGTCTTTTTCTTCAGTAAACAAAAGAATTAAAAGGTGTACAGATTGAGGATTATTTTCCAGATCATGCACAATTTGTGAAAGACACCAGATATTTGATGAAAGAAAGAGATTTCTCTGATCTTGAAGTGTCCCGTTTAAGGAAATTTGTAAACAAGCTAAAAAAAAACTAATTCTTAGAGATGAGAAGAATGCTATGGTTTAAATCCTTAAGTTTGGTGTTTTTGACCATATGTATAATCTCTGTTTTTTTCCCTTTTAGTTTCCTGTTGAACTCAAATAATACTATGAGTCAGCTAAAAATTGGAACGCTTAATTTAAATGGAGCTAGAGATGTTCGTAAAAAGGATGATGTTGTATGACTGGCTTTCGTGCCTCATCGACACGAAAGCCAGTAGCACAGTTCCTCAACAAACCGTCCATACCGGCGTGATGAATACGATCCTCAACTGGATGGAACTGAAATAAACACTTTGATTGTTGCGATCCTATCAGACTTATGATAGCAACCTGATTCGCAACAAAGCACTGTTCGCCAGAGGAGAACTGGCCCCCTGACTAAGCCTGGTTTCTCCCAAGGTTTTTTTTCTCCATTTTAACACCTATTTGCCACCTGTTTTGCCACCTGATGTCACCCGATGGAGTTTGGGTTCCTTGCCGCTGTCGCCTTTGGCTCGCATAGTTGGGGACACTTGACATTTGACTTGACATTTGATATTCAACAGTATTCTTGACATTTAATCAACAGTGCTTCTGATCTGCCTGCATTGACACGACACTATTCT
Organism: Anabarilius grahami; assembly: GCA_003731715.1. NCBI lineage: Eukaryota > Metazoa > Chordata > Actinopteri > Cypriniformes > Xenocyprididae > Anabarilius > Anabarilius grahami. Next base: position 88,762 of record RJVU01000082.1, on the reverse strand, counting down.
TTAAGAGCTGCTGTGCAGCCAAAATTATGTACCAGTTATCAATGTAAAGCTGCTTTGACACAATCTACATTGTAAAAAGCGCTATATCAATAAAGGTGACTTGACTTGACTATGAGTTTATAAATCAGAAGTCTGTTGATGTCATGTTTATACAAGAAACTCATAGTGATAAAAGAAATGAGGTGGACTGGAAAAGAGAGTGGGGGGGGGGGTCAACTTTTTCTTAGTCATAAATCCTCTATTATTGGAGGTGTTGCCATTTTATTTTCTAAAAATGTGACTATCTTATGAATTTGTTGAAATTGAAAAAGGTTATTTTTTAAAAGTTATTGTTAAATTTGAAAAAATTATGTTTTTTAAAAAAAATATTTATAATCCTAATAGTGGAGCGGAAAAAGTTTTGTTTTTAAATTTAGTCAACACTACTCTGAAAAGCTTAAATACAGACTAAATTTTAGTTTTAGGTGTAGATTTTAATTGTACTGAGAATAATAAGGTAGACCGAAATCATTTAGAACCACATGTTGCGTCTCAAAGGGTTGTCAAGCAATTAATTCAAACTTTTTATCTCTGTGATATTTGGAGGAATATGCATAAAAAAAATTCAGACAATTTACATGGGTGCATTGTAATAATAATTCAAGATAATTCATCATCTTTAGCACGTCTTGATCGTTTTTACAGCTTTAAACATCAGTTTAATATTTTTAAATCTTGTAAAATTATTCCGGTAGGATTCTCAGATCACAGTGCAGTTCTTTGTTCTGTATTAGTGAATAAGGTGAAATCAAATAGTGCCTATTGGCATTTTAATACATCTTTACTTGATGACCAAAATTTTAAAGATTCTTTTTATTTTTTTCTGGGATGTTTTTAAACAAAAGTATTTATATAGCTCTTTACAACAGTGGTGGGATTGCGGGAAAGAACAAATTAAAAGCTTCTGCCAGCAATATACTCTTAATGTTACAAGAGAAATAACTCAATCATTGAATATTTTAGAGACTGAGATAGTTAGTTTGTACAGTTTGTCTGTTTCTACAAGCAAAAAAGATCATATTGAAGCTTTGACATCAAAGAAAACTTTATTGGCAAATCTGTTGGACATTTAGGCACACTTCTTGGTTCACTCACGCTTCCAGAAAGTCTCACAAATGGATGCACCTTCCAAATTTTTTTTCAGTATGGAGAAAAAAAATAGTCAAAGCAGAATAATTAATTCCTTGGTTTCTGATACAGGACAGGAATGAACTGAAACTTCAGAGATAAGAAAAATTGCTGTACAGTTTTATAAAAAATTATATACAGCTGATTTAATGAATGAAAAGATGATTGCCAGTAGTTTTTTGAAGGTTTGCCAAAACTTGATGACGAGAGCAATGAAAGTTTGAAACTACCTTTGACTGTACAAGAACTTTATACAGCAATGATGAGTATGGAGCAGGGGTCTTCAACCAGGGGGCCGCAGCGGTACTGCAGGGGGTCCTTCAATAAATGTTTGATCACCAATAATTTTTTGTTAAAAAAATTAAAACATGGGGAAAAAAAAAAATATAATAATCACAAAGTCTAATTTCAATATAAGCACCCTGAAACAGCTGATACTGTAATAATATAATATGCAACATTGCATTTTGAGTTTGCGCTCTCGAGAATGTGAAATGGTCGATTTACAGCATATTTTTGCAGCGGTGAGAAATTTAGCCAATCACAGACAAGTTTGTTGACGTCTTCAAGGCAATGTTGGCCAATCAGGAGTGTGTAAGTTATAATCCACTCACTGCTTAAAATGCTGGAGTTTGCTGAGTCCTGCTCACTGAATCCTGCTCACTGAATCCTCTCATTAACAAACAAAGACACGATGTAAAATATTCATTATGCAGTGTAGACAACTGTATTGATTTTAAGGTAACGTTGTGAGATCCCAAACTGAGATGAGTGACAGCTTTCTAGTAACTGTAAGGGGGGAGCGGTCTTTGGTGCTTTCTGTGCTATATATCTAGTCCATTGAATAAAAGTATTGTTTTTCATGCGACTTGAAAAGGACAGATGGCCAGTTAGACGCTGCAAAGTTTCAGAAGTGACATGTATAAATGCATGATTCACTATCAAAATTGCACAGGCCTAGTTAAAACTAGCACAGGACAAAAATATGGCATGTCAAAATTAATGCGCGCAATTTAAATGCAGACTATTACTAAAAAAATATTTGTATCAATATAATTGTTAAATTCCATTCCAGTTATTTGTGAAGGTAATGACTTGTAAATAATCTTAAATGTCCCACTGTACATTATTCTTGTTATGGTGGAGCCACTGCTTACACATTACATCTGCACTTTACTAGAGAATGTGCACTAATTTTAGTTCCCTTTCAAAGGCTACACTCTAAGCTGCGCTTTATTCAGTGCTATGGGAACGTCTCTTAGTCGTGACCAGCTGTGAATATATGTGTAAAACAACGTCAATGAAATTGACCTATATTTATAGCCTTGCGTGACGTCATTGGAATGCGTCGTAGCGAGGCTATAATTAGATGATCCACCTGTGCATCAGCAGGTCTTTTGTCTTCAGAGACCATACTGTGAAGTGTGTGTGTGAAGCAGCTCTGCTCAAACTCTTTCCTTCCTTCATCACTTTGTTAGGAGTTAGATTTGACAGGCAGTGCGCAGAACTTTCTCTCCCTTTGTTCCTTTTTCAACTCTGTCTGACAAGTGAAAAGTGAACACACATATATGATATATATTATATATTTGAGAGAAAGTCCTCGCTGAACAAAGCAAACGGTGTGTGTCTCCGGGTTCGTGGTCCATCTCCGAATCGGACACACACCAGTATTGTTTTCTTTTGTTTGGGGAAGAGCACGCTGCCCTTGCGTTGTAGCAGGGCGAGTGAGAGCATTGTGAATGTTCACAGTTAAAGTGCTTCGCGTTCGCTTTGCTTATTTCAAAGGGGCAGCAACCACAATGTGATTGTGGGGCTCGCGTGGCGATCTGGCTAGGAGCGAGAGACGGGTTTATACTTTATTGCCCTCACTCTCTCTCCGTATCGCAATGTCCTTTACCGAGACCGAAGCGTGCTCTGGCGCTTCTTCGGCTCGGGCAGAGGACAATTAAGTGTTTTCCATTGGAATGGAATATGAGTTTGTTCGTCTCTGAGCGTTCCTCCTGTGATGATAAAGCGAAAGTGAACTGCTCTGGGCGGTCATTCAAGCAGTGACACAAGCAGACCCCAAACATTTCTAATATAAATGTGTTTTGTACCCGTGACGTCGACTCGATCGACTATCGCGGGTGCAAAGGCACGCGTTTATATGATGTTGCCTCAGATCGGAGAGACGCTTGCATGCTATCTCTCCCCTGGGAGCGCATCATCAGAGGCGTTTCACAGCGAGTCGGGCTGGTACTGCGCTGTACACAATGGCTGTGTTACAGGCATATCAGACTGATCTATGAAAGTTTTAAGCACAGCCTTTCATTCAGACCCTGTTTACTTGTCTGGTAATTGGCTGCATTTAATTCTGAGGAATTTATTAAGTGAAATGGCCTTATAATATATGTTTATATTTATATATTTAATTATATGATATATAATATGCATATATAAGCAAATAAATAGGTTCTTCATGACGTTAACTCGTTCATGGGGAAAATCTTATTTTTCTTGTGCCTTTGTGCCTTCAATGTCAACTTATTTTGACTATCGTGGGTGCAAGGGCGTGTGATTTAAACAATGATGCTCCAGTTTGAAAAGACGCTTGTGAGCTATCTCTTATCTGGAGCTCATAGTCACTTAAAGAGACAGCACTCCCCACCAAGCTATGCATAATAACATCCATACTGGTGGGAAGGTGTTTTGATCAGTGTATCAGACTGGTACTGCTGCACACTATGGCAGTGTTGCAGGTGGACCAGGCTGACCTGCTAAGGTGGCTGTGGCGAGTTGTGCTTCCCCTTATAAATCTAGGGACCAGCTCATCACGTTCAGCAGCCTCATATCTAACACCCACCCCTTCTCAATATCTTCACATAAACCCTCCTTCCCCGCCACCTCTGGTGCTTCGGGGGGCAGCGGTTTTCAGTGACATGTTAGGTGTTCTGTTGATTTCTGTAACATATCAGGACGTGGAACATTTAACATCCCCTCAAGGGAAGTATCAAAATTAGTGCCCATTTCAGAGAACCTGGCAGTGTGGAAACTACTGCCAGGGGTGTCTGTGTGGGTTCTAAAGACAGTAGAATTAGGATACAGAATCCAATTTGTTTGTCGTCCTCCGTGTTTCAACGGTGTGGTCTCCACTACTGTGAAGCCGGGGCAAGCGACTTTACTGTCATAAGAACTGCAATCTCTGCTGGAGAAAGGGGCCATAGAGCATGTTCCCCCTCTAGAGAGAGAGAGTCAAGTTACTACAGCAGATACTTCTTAGTTCCCAAGAAGGACGGGGGGCTGCGTCCAATCTTAGATCTTCAAGGCTTAAACCGTTCAGTCAAAGCTCTTGATTTCAAGATGTTAACCGTAAAAATGATTGTGTCGAAAATCCAACATCACGATTGGTTTGTCACGATCGATCACAAGGATGCATATTTTCACATAGAAATATTGCCACAACACAGGAGGTTCCTGAGGTTTGCTTTCGGGGGCAAAGCTTACCAATATCGGGTTCTTCCATTCGGCCTAGCCTTGAACTACATAGACGACTGGCTAATACTAGCACAGTCACAAGAGATAGCGTTACAACACAGGTGTCGTACTAGCCCATCTAGTTTCTCTAGGGTTGAGATTAAACGAGAGGAAAGTGTTCTCTGTCCTACCCAGAGAACGACATATTTAGGGGTCATATGGGATTCGACCATGATGCGGGCACGATTGTCTCCCGCTCGAGTCAAGACCATTCTAACCACCCTGAACAATGTCAGGCTAGGCCAAGATTGCACTGTTCTGCAGTATCAAGAAATGTTAAGTTTCATGGCATCAGTGCCCTCGGTGATTCCTATGGGCCTCTTGCACATGAGACATTTCAGTTGTCAAGTCAAGTCAAGTCAAATTTATTTATATAGCGCTTTTTACAATTGGTAATTGTTTCAAAGCAGCTTTACATATTAGAAGCACAGAAAAAAGATAAGTGGTTAAAAATAAGCTGTACAAGCAAGCGTGGTAATATGTAACATATACAAGATGGTGCTACATTAAGCCAATGTCGGCTGACTCCCAGGGGTGGAAAAAACCCCCTAGGAGAAAAACCCAGTGTGGTAACACTGGGAAAAAAGTCCTAGGAGGGAAAAAACCCCTTGGAAGATATATATAATATATGTAAATGGATATGGAGATCAAAATCTGAATTATACAGTTTTATTATAGGGATTAAAAGTAGATTATATATATAAATATATGTAAGCGGATACGGAGATTAAAAATCTGAATTATAGATGCAGCCAGAACTGGATCTGTAGGCCCATTGTCTCCTGGGCCACGTTGTAGTCAGGTCCAGGCACAGGTTCTCCATCTGATCTGGATACGGCCTGGGTCCAGCACCCGGCAAACCTCAGGATAAGCAGAGAGACTGATATTAGCGTAGATGCCATTCTTATTCTGATCTACAGGTATATCTAGTGTTATAGGAAATGTTCTCGGTTCCGGCCGACCTAATTATTGCAGCGTAACAATCCTTTAACGGATTTGAAAAAATGTTTATGTATTGATAATGTGTTATGTGTATGCAAGAGCAAAGAGATGTGTTTTTAGTCTAGATTTAAACTGACAGAGTGTGTCTGCTTCCCGAACAATGCTAGGAAGATTGTTCCAGAGTTTAGGTGCTAAATAGGAAAAGGATCTGCCGCCTTCGGTTGATTTTGATATTCTGGGTATTATCAACTGGCCTGAATTCTGAGATCGCAATAAACGTGAAGGACTATAATGCACCAAGAGCTCGCTTAGATATTGGGGAGCTAAACCATTTAGAGCTTTATAGGTAAGTAGCAAGATTTTAAAATCTATACGATGTTTAATAGGGAGCCAATGTAATGTTGACAGAACTGGGCTAATATGGTCATACTTTCTGGTTCTAGTAAGAACTCTAGCTGCCGCATTTTGGACCAACTGTAGTCTGTTTAAAAGCCGAGCAGAACAACCACCCAGTAGAGCGTTACAGTAATCTAGTCTTGAGGTCATGAATGCATGAACCAACTGTTCCGCATTTGTCATTGAGAGCATATGTCGTAATTTAGATATATTTTTTAGATGGAAGAAGGCGGTTTTACAGATACTAGAAACATGACTTTCAAATGAAAGATTGGTATCAAAGAGCACACCCAGGTTCCTAACTGAGGACGAAGATTTAATGGAGCACCCATCAAGTGTTAGAGAGTATTCAAGGTTTTTTCGTGAGGAAGTTTTTGGTCCAAAGATTAGGATATCAGTTTTTTCTGAATTTAATAATAAGAAATTTCTTGTCATCCAGTTTTTAATGTCAGCTATGCATTCTGTTAGTTTTGTGAATTTGTAGGTTTCGTCAGGGCGCGAGGAAATATAGAGCTGAGTATCGTCAGCGTAGCAGTGAAAACTAACACCATGCTTCCTAATTATCTCTCCTAAGGGCAGCATGTACAGAGTGAAAAGCAACGGTCCTAGTACTGAGCCTTGTGGTACTCCATATTGAACTTGTGATCGATACGACATCTCTTCATTAACTACTACAGACTGATAACGGTCAGATAAGTAAGATTTGAACCATGCCAAAGCAATTCCACTAACGCCAATATAGTTTTCAAGTCTTTTTAAAAGAATGTTGTGATCGATAGTGTCAAAAGCAGCACTGAGATCTAATAACACTAATAGAGAAATACAGCCACGATCGGATGATAAGAGTAGATCGTTTGTAACTCTAACGAGAGCAGTCTCAGTACTATGGTACGGTCTAAATCCTGACTGGAAATCCTCACAGATACTATTTCTTTCTAAAAAGGAGCACAGTTGTGTTGAAACTGCCTTTTCTAGTATTTTGGACAGAAAAGGTAGATTCGAGATTGGCCTGTAATTTACTAAGTCTCTCGGATCTAGTTGAGGTTTTTTAATAAGAGGTTTAATAATAGCCTGCTTAAAAGTTTTTGGTACGTATCCTAGTGTTAAAGATGAATTAATTATATCAAGAAGTGGACCTACGACCTCTGGAAGCATATCTTTCAGTAGTTTAGTCGGCATTGGGTCTAACATACATGTTGTTGATTTTGATGATTTGATAAGTTTAGATAATTCTTCCTCTCCTATAGCGGCGAATGATTCTAGTTTTACCTCAGGGACACTACAGTGCACTGTCTGAAGCGAAACTGTAGACGGTTGCATGTTTACAATTTTCTCTCTAATATTGTCAATCTTGCAAGTAAAGAAGTTCATAAAGTCATTACTGCTGTGCTCTTTGGAAACGTCAGCAGTTGAATCTCTGTTTCTAGTTAATTTAGCCACTGTGTCAAATAAATACCTAGGATTATGTTTGTTTTCTATTAAGAGTTTTGAAAAATAAGTAGATCTAGCATTTCTTATAGCCGTTCTGTACTCAATCATTTTTTCTTTCCACGAAAGGCGAAAAACTTCTAGTTTTGTTTTCTTCCAACTACGTTCAGCTTTTCTCACAGCTCGTTTTAGAGCCCGAGTGTGCTCATCATACCACGGCGTTGGATTAGTTTCCTTAATCTTCTTTAGACGTAAAGGAGCGACTGCATCTAATGTGCTGGAAAAGAGAGAGCCAATAGTTTCTGTTGCAGCATCGAGTTCTTCTAAGTTGTCAGGTATACTAAGGCGATGAAACTGCTCGGGGAGATTATTTATAAAGCAATCTTTAGTGGTAGAAGTGATGGTTCTACCATATTTATGGCTGGGTGGTTGTTTTGTAGCCTTTGCTAACTGTATTATACACGAGACTAAATAATGATCTGATATATCATCGCTTTGTTGTAGAATTTCAACAGCATCAATATCAATTCCATGCGACAGAATTAGATCTAAGGTATGATTACGACAATGAGTGGGTCCTGACACGTGTTGTCTAACTCCAATAGAGTTTAAAATGTCTGCAAATGCCAATCCAAATGCGTCTTTATTATTATCTACATGGATATTAAAATCACCAACAACAAGGACTTTATCCACAGCCAGTACTAACTCTGATAGAAAATCAGCAAATTCTTTGATAAAGTCATTATGTTGCCCTGGTGGCCTGTATACAGTAGCCAGCACAAATGTCAACTTACATAATGTTACATAAAGCACCATCACTTCGAAGGAATTATATTTGAAATTCTTTTGAACGGTTTTGAATATATTACTATAAATTACAGCGACACCTCCCCCTTTGTGTCGATAGTCATAACCTTGAGGACTAGACTCATTTAAAGTAATGTAATCGTCTGGTTTTAGCCAGGTTTCTGTCAAACACAGCAAGTCTAGTTTATTGTCTGTGATAATTTCATTTACAATAAGTGCTTTTGAAGAAATAGATCTAATATTCAGTAACCCAAGCTTTATCATTTGTTTATCTGATTTATCTGTGATTTTCATTTTTTGAACATCAATTAAATTTTTTCCCTTAAAAGGTTTCGGAAGTTTTTTGTATTTACTAGTTCGAGGTACAGACACAGTCTCTATGTGATAATATCTAGGTGAAAGAGTTTCTATGTGTTGGGAATTATCTGAGTTCTGTGACGTGAGGCGGCTAGCAGACGGTCGGTTTAGCCAGTCTGTCTGCTTCCTGTCCTGGGCCCCAGTTTGTCATGTTTTAGTTCTAAGACAATGTGCCATATTACTAGAGAGAAGAGCAGCACCATCCCGAGAGGGATGAATACCATCTCTTTTCAACAGGTCAGGTCTGCCCCAAAAGCTTTTCCAATTGTCTATGAAACCTATATTATTCTGCGGACACCACTTAGACAGCCAGCCATTGAGTGATGATAACCTGCTAACTATCTCATCACTCCTACGAACAGGAAGAGGGCCAGAACAAATTACTTCTGCTGACATTGAATTTGCGAGTTGTGGCTCAGAGCCGAGAGGTATTGTCTAGGCAATGCTCTACGGTAAATAAGGGCAAGGGCACGCGCTGAGTGCTTCGTGCACTTTCTAAAATCCATGTTTATGGTAAGTCACGCGTTAATGCTTCGTGCACTTTCTAAAATCCATGTTTATGGTAAGGGTTACGCGCTGCGGCTTCGTTCCCTTTCTATGTGGCTCAGACCTCGGTTCTTCACCCTGGGTTCCATTCTAGGTGCGTTGATGTTGCAAGATGCCAACAATAGACGCTTCCCGTACGGACTGGGGAGCGGCCTTAGGTGGCCGTCCAGTCCAAAGGGATATGGTGAGGTCATCATCTCGATTGGCACATTAATTGCCTCGAATTGATGACTGTATTTCTGGCCCTGAAGTACTTTCTCCACCAGTTAAGGGGTTACCATGTCCTAGTGCGGGTGGACATTACTGCGGTAGCCTCTAATATGAATCGCCAGGGTGGACTGCGTTTGCAACGTCTAGACAGGCTAGTGCAGCGCATTCTGCTCTAGGCTCAGGACAAGTTCCTGTCCCTCAAGGCGATCCCCAGAAATCTGTCCAGACAGAGCATACCAACGGGGGAGTAGAAACTCCACCTGAGGTAGTCAGACAAATCTGGTAAAGATTTTATGAAACAGATGGACCTCTTCGCCCCCAACAGGCAGCGCAATGTTCATTCTATTTCTTTCAGAGTCACCCAGCTTCCCCTGGGGCTGGATGTGATGCGCATATGTGGCCCAGAATGCGCCTGTATGCGTTTCCTCCGGTTTCTGTGCTTCCAGGAGTTCTAGCCAATTTTGCCAACAAGGGACTTGCCTCTTTCTGATAGCGCCGCGTTGGCTAAATGGAATATGGTTCTCGGACATAAAATCTCTCCTAGACGGCTCGCCATTGGCGATACCGAAGGGGAGAGACCTTTTGTCATAGGTGCAGGGGACAATATTTCATCCCCTGATGGAGATGTGGAAACCTTCATGTTTGGCCCCTGAAGGGAACCAACTGAGGGACACAGGGCTTTCACCTGATGTTATTGAGACGATTAAATGCTAGGGCTCCCTCCACTAGATAAAGTTATGCCAACAAATGGGGTGTCTTTTGGTGTATTGCACACATTGTAGATCCAGTTAACTGCCAGATTGCTACAGTTCTGGATTTTTTCTGCAGGGAAAATTATCAACAGGCACTTGCCCCGCCACTCTCAGGGTTTATGTGGCCGCTCTTTCGGCTTGCCACGCTCTGGTTGACGGGGTGCCTTTGGACAAGCATGTCCTGCTCTCTCGCTTCATTCGAGGAGCTAGGCGGCTTAAGCCTCCTTCTAGAACCAGGATCCCTTCATGGGACCTAGCAATAGTCCTAGAGGGCCTGGTTGAGACCCCCTTTGAACCGTTGGAGTCAGTTTCTGACAAGCTGTTAACTCTCAAAATGGTTTTTCTTATGGCTATAACTTCTCTCAAAAGAATTTGGGATTTGCAGGCTCTGTCCATTGTGCCATCCTGCTTTGGCACAATGGAATAGACTTTTCCCCAGGAATGGTGAAAGCTATTTTGCATCCTCATCCTGACTATCTGCCTAGGTTCCTTTCTCGAACTTGCATCTGGTCACTCTTGAGGCCTTCTGCCCTCCGCCATTCCCAACGCCGGATCAGGAGAGACTTCACAGACTGTGTCCAGTCCGTGCTCTTCAGACTTACAGGTCCTTCTCAAAAAATTAGCATATTGTGATAAAGTTCATTATTTTCCATAATGTAATGATAAAAATTAAACTTTCATATATTTTAGATTCATTGCACACCAACTGAAATATTTCAGGTCTTTTATTGTTTTAATACTGATGATTTTGGCATACAGCTCATGAAAACCCAAAATTCCTATCTCAAAAAATTAGCATATTTCATCCGACCAATAAAAGAAAAGTGTTTTTAATACAAAAAAAGTCAACCTTCAAATAATTATGTTCAGTTATGCACTCAATACTTGGTCGGGAATCCTTTTGCAGAAATGACTGCTTCAATGCGGCGTGGCATGGAGGCAATCAGCCTGTGGCACTGCTGAGGTGTTATGGAGGCCCAGGATGCTTCGATAGCGGCCTTAAGCTCATCCAGAGTGTTGGGTCTTGCGTCTCTCAACTTTCTCTTCACAATATCCCACAGATTCTCTATGGGGTTCAGGTCAGGAGAGTTGGCAGGCCAATTGAGCACAGTAATACCATGGTCAGTAAACCATTTACCAGTGGTTTTGGCACTGTGAGCAGGTGCCAGGTCGTGCTGAAAAACGAAATCTTCATCTCCATAAAGCTTTTCAGCAGATGGAAGCATGAAGTGCTCCAAAATCTCCTGATAGCTAGCTGCATTGACCCTGCCCTTGATAAAACACAGTGGACCAACACCAGCAGCTGACATGGCACCCCAGACCATCACTGACTGTGGGAACTTGACACTGGACTTCAGGCATTTTGGCATTTCCTTCTCCCCAGTCTTCCTCCAGACTCTGGCACCTTGATTTCCGAATGACTTTGGACCACTGAGCAACAGTCCAGTGCTGCTTCTCTGTAGCCCAGGTCAGGCGCTTCTGCCGCTGTTTCTGGTTCAAAAGTGGCTTGACCTGGGGAATGCGGCACCTGTAGCCCATTTCCTGCACACGCCTGTGCACGGTGGCTCTGGATGTTTCTACTCCAGACTCAGTCCACTGCTTCCGCAGGTCCCCCAAGGTCTGGAATCGGTCCTTCTCCACAATCTTCCTCAGGGTCCGGTCACCTCTTCTCGTTGTGCAGCGTTTTTTGCCACACTTTTTCCTTCCCACAGACTTCCCACTGAGGTGCCTTGATACAGCACTCTGGGAACAGCCTATTCGTTCAGAAATTTCTTTCTGTGTCTTACCCTCTCGCTTGAGGGTGTCAATGATGGCCTTCTGGACAGCAGTCAGGTCGGCAGTCTTACCCATGATTGCGGTTTTGAGTAATGAACCAGGCTGGGAGTTTTTAAAAGCCTCAGGAATCTTTTGCAGGTGTTTAGAGTTAATTAGTTGATTCAGATGATTAGGTTAATAGCTCATTTAGAGAACCTTTTCATGATATGCTAATATTTTGAGATAGGAATTTTGGGATTTCATGAGCTGTATGCCAAAATCATCAGTATTAAAACAATAAAAGACCTGAAATATTTCAGTTGGTGTGCAATGAATCTAAAATATATGAAAGTTTAATTTTTATCATTACATTATGGAAAAAAATGAACTTTTATCACAATATGCTAATTTTTTGAGAAGGACCTGTATGTCCACCGCACCAGCCAGTGGCGTAAGTCAGAGCAACTGTTTGTTTGTCATGGCGGCCATAACAGGGGTTCAGCCGCCACGAAACAGACCATGTCACTATGGGTGAGAGATGCTATTGCCCTTGCTTATGAGGTGCGTGGTCATACTTCGCCAACAGGCATCAGGGCTCATTCCACCAGGGGAGTTGCCTCTTCTAGAGCTTTGGCGGGGGGCGCCCCTTACAAAATGTTTCTGATGTGGCAGGTTGGTCCTCTCCGCACACATTCATAAGGTTTTATAGTTTGGATGTTCATGTTACTCCGGGCTCTCATGTCCTTGAGTCGACATCGCAAGCTAGTGTCTGAGACTCTCTGTGCTTGTGACACACTTCACAGCCAGGGGGTCCGGACACACAGTGGGTATTCTCGTTCCCATAGCGCTGAATAAAGCGCAGCTTAGAGTGTAGCCTTTGAAAGGGAACGCCCCGGGTTACTTCACTGTAACCCTGTTCCCTGAAAAGGCGGGAACGAGAAGCTGCGCTTCTTTGCCGCACTGAGATGTCCCTGGACTGCTCTTCAGACAAAATATCTGCTGATGCACAGGTGGATCATCTGATTATAGCCTCGCTACGACGCATTCCAATGACGTCACGCAAGGCTATAAATATAGGTCAATTTCATTGACGTTGTTTTACACATATATTCACAGCTGGTCACGACTAAGAGACGTTCCCATAGCGCTGAATAAAGCGCAGCTTCTCGTTCCCGCCTTTTCAGGGAACAGGGTTACAGTGAAGTAATCCGGGGCGATACTCAGTGATCTGATTTTTAATTGTCCATCTCACAGAAAAATTAAAATGTGAATTTCTAATATAATTGCAGCTAAAGTTCAGGTAAATGTCCATTGTCCAAATTGTCCATCTGATTGTAAGATTAAAATGATCTCTGGAAGCCTGTTAGTTCGGTTAGTTCCTGGATTGTCACATGGCCTATTCCTCTTTAGGAGGCATTTGTGGACTAAAGGTGCACAGAGCGCCCTCCGGCTGCAGTAAGAATTGAAAACACAGTATCCAGCGCTCATAGTAATGACAATAAATATTGAATAAATATTATTCCTCTGTATAGAAAATTGACATAAACATTTGAGAATCCATCAATATTTCTCCTAATGTGCATGCTTTTAAGCTAAAAGCCTATATGAAATGCCATAGAGGTAACATGAATGTTCAGACGCTTTGCATCACAGAAATACATTATATTTTAAAGTATATAATAGAATACCATTATTTTAAATTGTAATAATATTTCACAGTATTGCTGTTTTTTCTGTATGTTTGATATACACCATGATGAGCTTGAGACATGATCACAGAGGGTTTTTTCACAGCCTACCTGACTGAAAGGCCTCATTAATATGCAGGTCATTACAGCTTATTATGCTATTATTTTGTCTTCTCAGGTGTGAATTACAGGATTATTCATGATGATTCACGCCTCCACGCATACTATTTCTCTTGACAAAAATTGTCTTACAAAATTTAAATCTCTCTATTGTTTTACATGAACAAGTAGGCAGGATAATTTTTACATAATTTTGAAGCAAAAACTCTAGTCTACAACCTCCAATACCCAGAAGTCTTGTGAACACATATATAACAATTTTTTTGGCCTTATTTCAGTGACTTAAGTTTTTTGTTTTTCAATAACCACGCATAAACGTTATTCCTTCAAAAACACAAACATGTACATACATGTTCCTCACATATTATTGTAGCCTAGTTTGTGCTGAATACAGTGAAATGACACTTCTGTCATTAATATGGTTATGAACAACTGAAAAAAGCACAAATGTCAGGGCATGTCAAAACTTCTCCAGGCCCCAAATCAGCCTCAGACTCCAGAGGGTTAAAGGGTTTAACATTGCCACAATGTAATGCTACTTTTCAATTATCTGCATATGCTGATAGTTTTTTTTTATAAATGACAGTGATGATGTTAAAAGGTTGCAACAAATTGTTAATAATTTTAAAGATATTTCATCAGCAACTGTAAATTGGGGAAAAAGTGATGCTTTGTTGATTGGAAAATGGAAGGGAGAAAATCCCATTTTACCTGGAGGCTTATTATGGCAAAGAGATGGGTTAAAATACTTCTGAAATGGCTGCTTCCTCAATTGTCTTTCAAAGGACGCACACTCATTCAGAGGATTCTTTATAAACCTCCTTTACCTAAAAGAGTTGGTGATCTTCAATGGAGGATACTCCATGGAGCTGTAGCAGTTAATTATTTTGTGGCAATGTTGAACCCAAATGTAAGTGAAAATTTTCCATTTTGTAATGAAAGAGAGACTGAGTTTCATTGTTTTATGTATTGTAACAGACTTTTATTTTTGTTTAGCCTTCTAGAGCTTCTCTTTAAATCTTTTGGGGTGTGTTTTACAAAGCAGGATTTTATTCTTGGTTGTATGTATACTATAAAGAAAAGATTCAAGTGTCGGTTGCTCAATTTTATTGCTGGTATTTCAAAATTAGCCATTTATATAACTAGGAGAAATAAAATTGAGCAGAAAAGAGATCAAGAACTTATTCCAGTTTAAAAAAAAAAAGGTAAAATCACGACTTGAAATTGAGTTTAATTTTTATAAATTAATGAGTACATTTGGTATTTTTTAAATTGAGTGGTGCTGTGAAAATGTGCTGTGTTTTTTTTTTTAGGTATGTGATTTGATGAATGTTTTTATAAGTTAAGATATTGGAATGGTTTTGAGATTTTTGTAATAAAAGGTTTGTCAGATTCAAATTCTCTCTCTCTCACTCTCTATCTCTCACTCTTTTTTCCTTATTTCTTATTCCTTATTATCCACAATATATACATTTGAAATTTGTTCTATAATTGTCTTGTATTTTGTTCTTAGTTTGTTGTGAGTTTGTAAGTGTAGCCTCTTGTTTGGGAGAGGGATGCCATCTCACCTGAGTGTGGAGGTGTCATCCCTTTCACCCAGATTCTGCGTTAGACCATGACATGGAGGTCTAGTTGGAGCTGATGGAGGAAGGAGCCATGGTGAAGACTTGGTGGAGAGGCCATGTAGAACCATGGAGAAAATGAGGGTAGAACCACAGAAAATTTCTGTGGAAATGAAAACCAAGGCAGGTGTGACCGAGGTGGAGACATGGGCTTGGCAGACAGGGGCAGAGATGGTGGGAGTGAGGACCAGAGGGAAGGAGGAGCCCAGCGGAGTCAGAAGTTTGGAGGGCCTAGAGCAGGGGTCGGCAATTAAGTTTGGCATCAGGCCAAAAAACAAATTTCGCCACTAGATGGCGGGCCGGAACATGATCAAAGGATAATTTAAAAGTTAATTGAAAAATGCAACTAGAATTGCCTGTGTAAGACTGTTACAGTGTCTTTTGTAACTGGTATTGAGCTGATACTCTGTGTTAAATCCTGTAGTAGGACAGTCATTAACAAAAAGACAAAAACACACATATGTGGGAGATGCGGAATGGATAAAAATAACTTGAATAAGCCCATTAATGGCATGTTTGAGTCATGCTCTTAACTTAACGAATTCCTCTTTCCATATTGTGAATAATAAATGTGTAACATTTTAATTTACTTGTTACACAATGGATCCTAACTTATTGTAATAATTATTTGACGTAGCCTACTATAACTTTTACACTCAGAATTTTTCCTTGGCATCCTCACGCACTAAACTGCATTTTTTTAAAATTGTTTGCGTGCTGGAGGTACGCTTTTACATCGTGTGCAGAGTGATATTAACATTTAAGTTAGCTGGTGAGAGAAAATGGCACTATCAAAGAATCTAAAGAGGAAAGTTGTCAGCGAAATATAGGGCATACAAAGAAGAATGGAAAGACAACTATGCGTTCATCTTACCTAGTTTTGTGAATGCAAAGCCGGTGCATCTTATCTGCAATGAAGCTGTCGCTGTTTTCAAGGAAAACACATGCCCTGACATGTGCTGCCTTTTTTCGCTATTGTCCTTGCTTGCTTACCTAGTCTGATGATTCAGCTGTGCACAGATCCAGACGTTAATACTGCCTGCCCTTGTCTAATGCCTTGAACATGGGCTGGCATATGCAAAAGTTGTGGGCGTGCATATTAATGATCCCGACTGTTACGTAACAGTCGGTGTTATGTTGAGATTCGCCTGTTCTTCTGAGGTCTTTTAAACAAATTAGATTTTTTTAAGGAGGAGGAAACAATGGTGTTTGAGACTCACTGTATGTCATTTCCATGTACTGAACTTTTGTTATTCAACTATGCCAAGTTAAATTATTTTTTTTATTCTAGGGCACCTTTAATGAAAAATTCTTGTGTATTCAGCACAAACTAGGCTACAATAATATGTGAGCAACAAGTATGCACATGTTTGTATTTTTGAGAGAGTTACGTATATGCATGGTTTTTGAAAACTAAAAAAAAATATAAGTCCCTGAAATAAGGCCTCAAAACACATACTAAACATTTTTTCACAAGACTTTTGGGAACCGTATGTTTTAGTCTAGAGTTTTTGCTTTGGAATGATTTTCCTGCCTACTCGGACACATAAAACAATGTATTAATTTTAAATTTCTAAGACACTTTGTTTAGGAAGCCCATATGCAAAGAACTGTGAATCTTCATGAATAATGCTGTGATTCACACCTGAGGAGATTAAAACCCTGTCCCTAATGAGCCGCATAATGAGCCATTCAGTCAGGAATGTGACTGAGTGAACTAAAAAAGAATGCAATGACAAAATAAATGTATACTTTTTTGTTTGTAGTTTATTTAGAATATGGTTAACTATATAAATGAGAGTCAAAGACATATTTTGACTGCACTGTTATACCTGGAAATAAATCCTGTTCAAAGATATACAGTGCAGCCTGAAAGTATTCACAGAGCTTTACCTTTACATTTACATTTACATTTATGCATTTGGCAGACGCTTTTATCCAAAGCGACTTACATTGCATTATACTATACATTTGTATCGGAGTATGTGCAATCCCTGGGATCGAACCCATGACCTTGGCATTGCTAGTGCCATGCTCTAACCACTGAGCTACAGGAAAGCTTTTCCCACATTTTGTTATGTTACAGCCTTATTCCAAATGGGATTAAATTAATTATTTTCCTAAAAATTCTACAAACAATTCCCCATAATGACAACGTGAAAGAAGTTTGTTTGAAATCTTTGCAAATTTACAATATAAATAAACAATATTATAATTGGAAATGGCAAGAAAAGACAACTTAAACTTCAAAATTACTAGTTAACTTTGTTTTCTGCTCATGATGAGGGCATTTTGATTATTTTATATACTTATTTTAAGCAAAATATAAAAATGGTCCAAACTTAAAGAGGAAAACTCTGAACCCCCATGCAGTATCTTTTCTGTCACAAAGCCTTTTGCCATATATATATGTATCTGTTGTGTTCTTAAGCAGAATTGTGTTGGGACTACTATTTTGGAACTATTTTGTTGTGTTTTGATGTAATGTGTGAGAACTTAAGCAAAGAGTAAACAAGATGGGTGTGGTTTGCTATTCCTGTATCGTGTGCTTCATTGCTTACCAACTCCTGACAGAGACCAAAATTGGCTATGAGGATTAGCCATTTTTTTGTTATTGTTGATCACAAAGATGGCTTTTGCTAGCGTGCCTTTCCTGAGTTTTTTCATGCCTTGGCCCGGTGAGCCTGCTATGCTGTTCAGCACATGGCTGTGGATCTTTGAAAATTACCTATGAGTTATCGAAGCTACAGGGGATGCCTGGCGAGACAAAAGACGGAGAGCTATTTTGCTTCACTGCCTTGGCACAGAAGGACAACGGATTTTCTTCTCATTGCCTGAAACATGTCCAATGTATAAGGATGCAGAGGATGCATTGAATGCCTACTTTGTGCTAGCATAGTAGCAAAGCTAACATAGTAGCTGAATGCCACACCTTCCGTAAACACTGTCAGATGCCTCATGAGACAGTTTTACAGTACGTTGATGCTTCATGTGAATTCACTGCCAGTACTAAAATGTTACTATAGCAAGCCAGATTGAATTTGCTGCCGATCGGGATAAATCCATTACAAATTCCCGCCAACTTACCATTTGCGTACAAGCCGTGCAACACAGTAAAATGAAGAACAAGGGAGAAACCGTCACATGCATCTCTTAATTCTGCTCATGTGGGGAAGAGAAAGTCATGCTTTCACTTTGGATCGGAGGCACACTTAGCTAATGCTGCAAATTGTCCGGCTGCAACTGCAACATGTAGGATGTGTAAAAAGATTGGACATTACTCCAAACTTTATCGATTAGATAGTGGATGCCATAATGAAGAAATGCATTCTCACATGCGTCCACCCACATGACTTGTTTGCAGCGATCAACAAAGGGCATGTACTTTCACATCTCAATTCTGCCTCAACATGGGTTGTTTCTTCGGTTTGCTTTCCAGGGTCAGGTGGTAACAGTACAAGGTCCTCCCCTTTGCACTGTCCCTGTCCCCCCGCATCTTTACCAAAGTCGCGGAGGCCACCCTTGCCCCGTTAAGGGAAGTGGGCATTCCCATTCTCAACTATCTCAACAACTGGCTCATTCTAGCACACTCTTGAAATCTTTTGTGTGAACACAGGGACCTGGTGCTCTGGCACCTCTGCCATCTGGGGCTTTGGGTCAACTAGGAGCTCTCCCCAGTGCAGAGCATCGCTTTTCTCGGTACGGAGTTGGACTCTGTCAATATGATGGGGCGTCTCACCAGCGAGCACAGCTCTCAAGACAGCTCATTCCCTAGGTGGTCCAACTGATGTGAAGTCAATTCGGGGATGCACAGATAGACCTGTTTGCATCCCAGAAATCCTCCCACTGCCTGTTTTTTTACTCCCTGACCGAGGCACCCCTCGGTACAGATGGACAAAGGAGGCAGACCCAGCCCTTGCACCGCTGTGTCCTGTTCGCACTGTAGCAAATTAACTCAAAATAAATATGATAATTAATCATAACTAGTTATAATTAATTATAAATATTTGAGTCCCCCTGTAGTCAATTATTTTATCCCTTAAAACTCATCTTTGATCACCAAAATTACATATTTAAAAAAAAAATTCAAGTGAAAAAAATTTCTTCATGCCTTAAAATAGCTTGAATGTAACTCTACAACCTTGCCTCATTTAATATACACGGACCAATGAATATGCAAATTAGCCCCGTGTCCACTCGCTCACGCCAGCTCGGAGAGTCTAGTGTTGCGGATATTTAAGAAAAAAGCTTGCTTCGCTTCGTATATTCAGTTTAATTTAGTTTTAATTTAATTAAGTTTAGTTTTAAATTATGAATTGGTAAAACGCCTTTGCAAAACGGTCTGAATCCACTGCTTTCTCACTGAATCACCTAAAGCGATTTCTCAGTAAAACAGACAGTATCGAGAGAACAAGCAGCCGTTTTCCTCTGTGAACATGTGCCAAATGGATGTATGACAATTGTGTTGCTTTTTGGAGTTCAGATTTAAAAAAAACATTCAGATGAATTCTGCAGGCGCCCGTGCCTTCTCCGTACATGAAATAAATGCACATCCTTGAATGAGCGTGGATTTCCAGCGTATTTACTTGAACTTATCAGGTAGGCTAATATATATGGTTTGATCCATTCCAGAGGTTTAATTTAATTCAAAAATTATGTTCTTGTATAACTGCTACTGGGGTACCGCAGGGCTCAGTGCTTGGACCACTTCTCTTCTCCATCAACATGTCATCACTTGGATCTGTCATTCAGGAACATGGTTTTCCCTATCACTGCTATGCTGATGACACACAACTCTACCTCTCATTCCAATCAGATGATCCATGGTTGCTGCTCGCATCACAGCCTGCCTGACAGCCATTTCAGCCTGGATGAAGGACCACCACCTTAAGCTCAACCTTGCAAAGACGGAACTGTATGTGGTCGGTGCCAACCCAACACTTCACCATAATCTCTCCGTTCAACTAGGTTTGTCAACCATTCCAGGACAGCTAGGAACTTTGGAGTTCTGATGAATGATTGTTTAAGCTTCACAGACCATACTGCTACAACGGCCCGGTCCTGCAGATTTGCACCACTATACCTAAACTCACTACTTCAGACCTATGATCCCTCCAGAAGCTTGCGTTCTTCAAGTGAACGGCGCCTTGTGGCGCCATCCCAAAGAGGCATAAAATTACTTTCACTTACATTTTCCTTGTCTGTTCCCTGCTGGTGGAATGACCAACCTAGCTCAATCCAAGCAGCTGAGTCTTTAGCCATTTTTTTTTTTAACTGCTCAAAAAAGACATCTTTTTCATCAGCACTTGACCTAGTAATATTAGCATTTACCTTTTCTATTTCAATTCTCTCTCTCTATTTATTTGCTGGAATAACTGAGACTCAACAAGGCAATTGCATACTGTTGCACTCATGTTTACATTTACATTTACATTTATGCATTTGGCAGACGCTTTTATCCAAAGCGACTTACATTGCATTATACTATACATTTGTATCGGAGTATGTGCAATCCCTGGGATCGAACCCATGACCTTGGCATTGCTAGTGCCATGCTCTAACCACTGAGCTACAGGAAAGCATGTTGATTTGATTGCTTCTATTGTTCTCATTTGTAAGTCGCTTTGGCGAAAATCGTCTGCTAAATGATTAAATGTAAATGTATGACTTCCATGTTTGAGCCTATAATGTTTGAATAGCTACTCTTTTCAAAAGTTATGAGGGCAGTACTTACACTTTCAAAGCATCTCTCCCTTTGACCTGCAACACAAACTAAGATGGAGTGCTATGAACCTAGATAAAAAAGGAGTACATCCATCCATTTTTGTATTCAAATTGTTAATTAACTTTAACTTGCTCTTTTACTCACTAGCCATGTTGAATAAAACGTGGTCATTAAATTATTGCATTCACCATATTCACACCACCATCCTCTCTCCTCCGCTCGAAGCATGGCCTCGGTTTTTAAAACTAAACTAAATTTACACTCCTCACAAACAACAACTCCTCAAGTGAAAAAGAAATCATAGAAAGGAAAAGGTGAAAAACTGTCTGTTGAACTCACCAGTCAGGGGTTCAAGCTCGGTGATGTTCGCTGCAAGCGATTGAGAAAACTACAGTGGCTAGCTGACAGATGAAAAATGCTTTGTTGTTTAAATAAACAATGATTTTTACTGCTCTCAGTCTCTCGAGGGAAACAAATAAAGCAATAAAAAGGTAAATAGCGGAAAAGAAAATCTGTAGAACTGGCTAAAACAAATGTTCCATCTTCCCATCAACAGCTCCTTGAATTCACACACACAACCACGACAAAATGGCATTGTTACCTGCACTCTGCAGCACCAAACCAGTGAGGGGGAGGTGTGGTCAGGAGATAAACTTCATAATTTAAATTTATTTAAGTACTGCAGTCAAACATAAACATTTTAAATATATTGTAATTAAATTAAATTAATTAGATATAAAATCCAGGCTTACAGTGAATGTGTCATGAACAGAAGAAGGCAGACAAGGTGAGTACAATTCAAACAGTCTTTATTTCAGGTAAGCAGGTTGAGCTGAGCGGGAGTGTAAACAGGTAAGGAGAACAGTCACAGATAATCGTGCTGGTGGACTTAGCTGGTGGTAATGCAGTCTTTGTGTGCAGGTGCAGTAAAGGCAGTGATGACTGGGCAGAGGATCCGGGAGACGACTAGAGGAACATCAGGCAGATGACAGAGGGCAGAAGACAAATCAGGATAGGCAGGTAAGTACTCAGGTGAGTAGCAAGGTGAGTAGCAAGGTGAGTCTGTGTTGTCATGAGACCAGACCAGACAAAGTGGTGAAGAGCACAGGGGCTTTTGAATAGTGTCTTGATAAGGGCATGCGGGTACAGGTGATTAGATCTAGGTGATTGTGAATGAGTGGGCGGATCTGGTGCTGATGGTTGGATGGATGGTGTCATTGAGTCCCTGACAGTACCCCCTCCTCCTGACGGCCGGCAATGGCGATAACGGGGACTACCACGACCTCTGGGGGCACGACATTCAAGGTGGTCTTGATGGAACTGGGTTAGGAGCGATGGGTCGAGGATGTCATCTCAGGCTACCCAGGAGCGTTCCTCAGGGCCGTACCCCTCCCAGTCGATCAGGTACTCAATTAGGTTTCCCCATCGTCGTGAGTTGAGAATGGACCGGACCAGGTAGATGGATTCCTTGTCAGCGATCTCAGGAGGAGGAGGTGCACCATCATCACCAGATCCAATGAGGGGAGACAACAGAGGTTCAGTGAAGGGTTTGAGCAGTGAAACGTGGAATAAAGGTGAGATCCTGTACTGTGCAGAAAGGTTGAGGTGATAGGTGACGTGGTTGAGCTG
This sequence comes from Anabarilius grahami, assembly GCA_003731715.1. NCBI lineage: Eukaryota > Metazoa > Chordata > Actinopteri > Cypriniformes > Xenocyprididae > Anabarilius > Anabarilius grahami. The sequence goes on along the minus strand of RJVU01000082.1, from coordinate 66,102 downwards.
TCTCTGTACGGTGAAAGGACCTATATAGGACCTATCCTGGGCGGACAACCATACCTTTTGTCAGGGATGGTAACGAGGAGTGTCGGCTCTACAGGCATCAGCTTGGGCCTTGTGTCTTCGCACTGCCCGTTGTAGATGTACATGAGCTGAGTCCCATGCCCTCTCGCTCTGCTGGAACCAGTGGTTAACAGCTGGAATCTCTGATAGCTCGACAGACCATGGGAATAAGGGTGGTTGGAATCCAAGCACACACTGGAATGGAGTAAGCCCAGTGGTGGACTGGTGGAGAGAGTTCTGGGCATACTCCGCCCAGGGTAGAATCCGGCTCCAACTGTTCTGGTTCTGGTGGCAGTATGACCACAGATACCTCCTGATATCCTGGATCTTTCGCTTAATCTGGCCATTAGTCTGGGGATGGTAACCGGAGAATAAACTGATGGTGATACCAAGGACATTGAAGAAGGCTTTCCAGACATGGGAGATGAATTGTGGCCCTCGGTCCGAAACTATGTCCTCGGGCAGGCCGAAGTGGCAAAAGATGTGTTGGAAGAGTGCTTTGTCTGCCTCAAAGGCGGTAGGTAGAAACTTCATAGGGATGAGCTTGCATGATCTGGAGAATCGGTCCACTACGACAAAGATGATGGTGTGAGAATCAGAGGGTGGAAGATATGTCATGAAATCAATGCCGAGATGGGACCAGGGACATTGTGGTATGGGTAGAGGTACCAGTTTTCCAGCAGGTAGTTGGCGGGGAGTGTTGGTGATGACACAGACTGAGCTACCCTTGATGTACCAGGAGATATCCTGGGCCATGGATGGCCACCAGTAGCGTTGGTTGAGGAGAGAGGGTTCGCTGACTACCTGGGTGTCCAGAGCCCGGAGACATGTGAGCTGAGTCCATGAGGGGCCGGCGACAGGTGGATGGAACATAAGTTTGCCCCTCAGGACCTCCCGGCAGAGCAGGTTCAGTAATAGTGGCCTGGCGGATTTGACTGTCGAAGGACCATTGGATAGGGCTGACTACCATGGCTGGAGGGTGAATGGTTTCAGGAGCCTGGGGTTCAGGATCAGGATGGTACAGGCGAGAGAGGGCATCGGCTTTGATATACTTGTGCCCAGGGTGATATGTGACAACAAAGTCAAATCTTGTGAAGAACAAATCCCACCGGGCCTGACAGGGGTTTAGATGCTTGGCTTCACGCAAGTTTCAAAGGTCCATGATAACCTCAAACTGATGGTTGGCTCCTTCCAGCCAGTGTCTCCATTCCTCCAATGCAAGCTTTATGGCTAGGAGCTCACGGTTGCCGACGTCATAGTTCTGCTCTGCAGGGGACAGCTTCTTGGAGTAAAAGGCACATGGATGGAGGCGTTGAGTGGCCCTGCTGCTGGGAAAGCACTGCTCCAACTCCAGTTGTGGAAGCGTCTACTTCCAAGAAGAAAGGCAGTTCTGGGTTTAGGATGGCAAAGAACTGGAGCCAAGACAAAAGCTTCTTTGAGTCTCTCGAAGGCGTTGGTTGCAGATAGTGTCCAGGACAGAGACTTGGGCCGGTTTTTCAGGAGTGAGGTGAGTGGTGAACTGATCTGACTGTAATTCTGGATGAAGTGGCTGTAAAAGTAGGCAAAGCCCAGGAATCTTTGGAGTTCCTTAATGGTGGAAGGTGGTAGCCAGTTCTGGATGGTGTCCACCTTCCTCTGGTACATTTGGATACCATGCTGGTCAATGATGTAACTGATGAACTGGACTGAGGTGGTGTGGAACTCCATTTCTCTAGCTTCAGGTAAAGTTGGTGTTCCCTGAGACGCTGTAGGACCTGCTTCACGTAATGCCGGTGTTCAGTCAGAGAACTGGAATAGATCAGAATATTGTCTATGTAGACGATGACGAAGCGCTGCAGGAAGTCACAGAATACTGTTCATGTAATTCTGGAAGACGGCTGGTGATTTGGACAGGCCAAACGGCATTACCTGATATTCATAGTGCCCGTGACAGGGTCACAAAGGCGGTCTTCCAGTCATCTCCTTCTCGAATACGGATCATATTGTATGTGCTTCGCAGGTCCAGCTTAAAGAAAATGCGAGATCCTCGCAGCTGCTCCAAGGCTGCTGGGACCAGAGGAAGGGGATAGCTGAATTTAACTGTCTGAGAATTGAGTGTGCGGTAAACAATACACGGCCTCAAGCCTCTGTCCTTCTTGGCCACGAAGAAGAAGCTTGAAGCAGCAGGGGACCTAGATGGTGGAATGAACTCTTGCTGGAGTGCCTCTTGGATGTACTCCTCCATGGTCTTCTGCTCCAGGATGAACAAAGGGTAAACTCGACCTTTCAGCAGACTAGCCCCAGGTAGCAGGTCGAAGGCACAGTCCCATGGCCTGTGAGGTAGTAGTTGGGTTGCCAACTGCTTGCTGAACACATCCTGGAACACCCGGTATTCAGGAGGAATCTCCACTTTGCTCTTCGTGTCAGGACTTTCTATGGAGGTGGAATTCACAAAGATAATGGCAGTGGAGGATTCAGATGACACAGGAAGTTGAGTACGAGGAACTTTGCTTACAGAAGACAGACTGTTATTAAAGCAGGATTTGCCCCATTGAAGAATTTTACCGGTGTTCACAGTGGATCCTTCCAGCACCATAAACAATATTTTCTGTAGAGACAGCCGATGAGGAGCATCACGGTGGGGGAGAAATGGCAGATGTGACCACTGGCCAGCGGTTTTCCCAGGATGGTATGAACTCTTAGGTTATGGGAACAACGTTTCCTTTTGACATTGAGTTCTTGAAGGAGGTGGTGAGAGATGAATTTCCCTGCTGAGCCGGAGTCGATTAGGGCTTGTGCTGAAACAGAAGTATCATGTGTTAAGATTTGTACAGTAGTTCTTGTTAATGGAGCAATCTTAGGAGGAAGTTGGGCGCTGGGTGAGGTGGTCGAGCTGGACAGCCAGTGATAATTTGCCCATCTCCCCCACAGTAGAGGCAGAGATGGTTAACCCTCTGGGGTCTGAGGATTTTTGGGGCCCTGGAGAAGTTTTGACATGCCCTGACATTTGTGCTTTTTTCAGTTGTTCATAAACATATAAATGACAAAAGTGTCATTACACTGTATTCAGCACAAACTAGGCTACAATAATATGTGAGGAACATGTATGTATGATAATGAGCTGAATCACGGGCATCTGACATGTGTCTCTTTTTATACATATTACATAAACACAGAATTTTTGTTTTTGATTTGACTTACACGGTTTAAAACCTGACATTTCAACGTTTCTTTAGACATAAGTCAAATTTTTTTGTCATTAGTATTCACTAAGTTACAGTTCATTTTCTGAGAACTATCAGATTGGACTTCGTTCAGAGGGAGACGAGAGATCACGCATCATGTTAGTTTTCTTTTAAAACATTTTGTTGTTACTCTGAGTGTACACAAATAGAAGAAGATATTCAACAGATTAAAATGGTGTATAAGTCTTAATTGTATGTGCAACATTGACGGAGTATTTTGAGTCTCTTTCACACTGGTAAGAAAAAAACCAAGGTGGTATCGCCGGCGTGACCGCCGACCCGAGGGAGTTAAGAATCCTCCGTTAACGGTCCGCTGGAGTGAGGTGGTAGGAGTCGATTTGCATAGGCTCTGGTGCTGGAAGAGTGACAGGTGTTACAGGGGGCGGAGGATGCAGAGCGGTAATGAATGTAATGAACATGCAGAGAGATGTTGTGATACTCGGATGGTTTTCTGGATGAAGGTTTCAAGTCCAATCACATCATCGTAGATCACCATTAAATGACGAATGTCAGCATAGAGCCCTTGATGAAATGTGGTGAGGAGAGCAGTTTCGTTCAGTTTCGTTTTATCCACTGGATGCTGCCAGGGTGCGGAAACGTAATGCATAAGAGCTGACAGAATCCGTGCCTTGGAGATGGTTATACAGCTGATCATGGACTGAGAGCGCTGAAACCGTCTGACCAAAGATCCTTGAAGTGATTTGTGAAAGCTGATAAGGAGTTGGTGATCTCAGCATTCGATTGTCACAATGATTGGGCCCACTATAAAGCTCGACCGAAGAGAAGGCTGTTCATAAACGTCACTCGTGCTCTGGAGGTGAAGAGATTGGGCTGCATGTCAAAATATAGTGAGCATTGTTGAAGGAACCCGTTGCAATCCTCTGCCTCACCTCGCTGGTGAACGTTGCTGGTCGGGTCATGGGACCGGCAGAGGCAGCAGATGAAGAAGACGGTGTTGTGGGAAGAAGTGACTGACAGACTGCATTAACCAACTCAGCAAATGGACGATCTCCGCTCGTGCTCGCAGTACTCTGCATCGTTAATTTGGTCTAGTCTTCTGTCATTATGCTGTATTTCCACAGCATAAAGGTAAGATCTTACGGATTTATGAATGAACCGCTCATTTTAAAATCTTCCCTGTCTGACATCTGCTTCAAACATTACAATGCACATGATAACTTTCGTTACTACTCTACAATAAGTAAATCCACTTCTCCAGCCAATTACTTATTGACAGTAATGTCATAGAAATATACAGAGCTACTACAAAAATGGAAGTTCAAACACAAAATTCTGAAGATGGCCATGCACTCGTTACTCTGGCGCATACGGTCTATACTGTCGGGATTTTGTTGTATGACATCGCGCCGCACCCTGTGTAGACAACATACCTGTTTATAATGGGTTCTATTTGCTTTTGTTGTGTCATGCCTGGTGTAGACACAGTGTTAGTGTTATATCTTCTGTTATGTTGGGATTTAATGGGTTTCTTTTATGTTGCAGGTGTCACCATTGTAGTGAATGATAGAGCCTGTGAGGATGAGGATGGACTTCAATGTTTGTAGACTATGGGTGTTTTCACACCTATGGATCGTTTGTTTTGTTCTGGGACTAAACAGGGACTAAATTTGTTATAATGTTAAATTTTCTTCTTGGTTCGGTTCGCTTTCACAAGGCGACATTTCAAAGTGTACCAAAATGTGTTTATGCATGTCACATGCGAGTACATCTGTCCTCTTATTGGTCAGAGTTTTCTCAGCATCATCCATCAAAATGATTGACAAGTTAGCTCCATGAAATTATTGTGGCTTTATTTGTAACTGTCGAGAGACACGCAAACATTATACAAATGTAGCCATCATTCCCTGTTGAATTATATACTACATTCTTATTAATACTGCGGCAAATTGAAACACACTCTCTCTGGATCTCCCAGCACTCTCTAGTAGGCTAACTGTGTCGAGACCATATATGAATGTTATAACATAGGTAGAGCAGGAATCGAGGAGTCGCTCTTTGGTTTTCAACTACAGTAACTTCAACTAGTGTGCTCACTCACAGAATCAGACACTACTGCTGTATGATATCGTTTGGTCCGTTGGTCCATTGGGTCGCTTTCACATTTCAAGCGAACTGCTCCAAAGTTTGTTTGAAAGCACTTGTTTGGTCTGCTTTTGGTGCGCACCTGAGTGCGATTGCTTGGGGACAACAAACTCTACAGCAATTCAACCGAAATAAATGAGGCAGGTGTGAAAGCACCCTATGTATATGTTCTGTACATGCAAATGTATAGTAAGTGTTATATAAGGACATGTATATGTGTTATTGCTAGCTAGCAGCTAATTCCCCCCACCCAGGAAGTGATTTCAAACTATTTTCAAAAAAGAACAAACATATTCTAGGTCTCACAATATGGATAATTCGTTTTTAATAAGAGATGTTATTGATGTTTATATTAACAACAATTATGATATTGGGATTTTATCTTTTGATTGATAAAAAGCCTTCAATCCTGTTGGGCATGCATTTTTATTTTTTGTTTTAAGTTTTAAAAAGCTTTTGGGCTTGGAAAGAGATTTATCTCTTGGATAAAGTTGTTGTATAAGGGGCCTTCAGTATTGATTAAGATTGAGTGGTGTGAGTTGTCCAGTGCCTGACAGGGATGTCCTCTTTCATGGCAGCTCTATAATGTAGTAATTGAGTCTCTTTTATGTCAATTAAGAAATAAACTGAAAGGATTATTTGTTTCAGAAAAATCAAAATGTTCCATATTGTCATATACAGATGATGCAGATGATGTAGCTGTTTTTATAACTGGGCAGGAAGATATCCAAACATTCTGCACTGTAAAACCCAATAAGTTCAGAATACTCAAAACATCTGTGGAATCTGATTACCTCAAAACATTTTAGTTAACAGATAACATTTTTTTATGGTAACTAACTCAAAGATTTTTATTTTGTACTACACAAATATGTTAATTACAATTTAACTTAAAAAATTAATAACTTGAACAGTTTGTTTGCTTAAATATCATGTTAACTCAAAACTTTCTGGTTAAGTGCTAGTTAGCAACATCACAGTAGGGAATCCTGGATAAGCTAGTAGCTAAGGCTACGTTCACACTGCAGGTAAATGTGGCCAAAATCTGTTTTTTTTTTTTTTTTGTATATCTGTTTTCCCCATGACAGTGTGAACAGGACAAACCACATGGAATCTGATCTTTTCAATTCCAATTTGTGCCACTTCCATATGTGGTACTAAGTCCGATACAGGTCAGGTGTTTTGTAATGTAATCGCAGTGTGAACAGTCATTTCAGAATTCATGTGATTTTTACATCACTCAAGATCAACATTCGTCACGATTCTGCACTCATGGGAGTTTATTCAAAGGTTTTACATATCCAACGTTATCAAGACAGTTGTGAAAAGAAGTCAGTAGGTGGGCAGTGATGTGTTAGAACTCCTAAAGCCTCCTGAAGCCTAAAGTCATGGATACACTGCACGATTTTTGGCTGTCCCAGACGAAAGATTGCCATCGTGAAACAGTCGTGGCGATTTCTGTGATCGTGGCTCTTAATCGATGTTCCTATGTCGTACAGTGAGAGAGGTTCAGAGACGGACGTTTTCCTGGTCTTGCGACCAAAGATAGCCTATGATCATTTTCTTCTTTTTTTTTTTTTATTTTATTTTGCTTTTTTCAAATATAACAATAATAACGAACATCTGACAAAACACAAAGGAGAAAACTAAAACCAAAAATAAACAATAATAATTACACAAAAAAAGAAAAAAAAGAGCTACATGTAAAACAGTTAAAAAAAACAACAACTATCAAATCAAGTCATGTCATGTGGCACTATATTTATATAATTCAAAAAGGGTTTCCAGATTTTATAAAATAAATCACCCCTTCCCCTCACTGAATATGTGATCTTCTCTAAAGGTACACAGCGGCAAACCTCTGACAACCACAGTCCAATTGGCACATCAGAGTCTGCTTTCCATTTCAAAGCTATACAATTTTTTTGCTATTATTAACAACATTTCCGTATGTTTAATAGCTTGACTATTTCGGAGGTTAGAGTTGGTAAAATTAACTAATAAGCACACCTCAGGATCCACTGGAAAATCAATTCCATGAATCTGTGATATACTTTCACATACTTTCACCCAAAACACCTTCACCTTAGGACACAACCAAGTAGAATGCAAAAATGTTCCTTCTACTGTACCACATCTGAAGCAAAGGGATGAAATACTGTTGTTAAATTTATGTAATCTAGATGGGGTGTAGTAAAGCTGGTGAAAAAAAGTTAAATTGAATTAATCTACACCTAGAATTCAGGGTTGAGGTGACCCCATCTTTACATAATTGACCCCACAGGTCCCCATCAATTCTTACCCCCAGATCCTGCTCCCATCTACCTCTGGATTTGTCAGGGTCATCTAAAGACTGATTTGAGATCAGGGCTTCGTAAATTCTAGAGATGGATTTATTTAGTGGTTTATCTGAATAGCAGAGTTGTTCAATGCATGTCAAATCAGGTATCTTAGGATAAGTTTTAACTTTGACCCTTAAACAATCGCGTGGTTGGAGATAACTAAAGAATTCTTTATTACTCAAATTATATTTATTTTTTAACTGTTCAAACGACATTAAAACATCTTTATCGAAACAATGCTCCAAATGTGTAATTCCCTTATCTGCCCATATCTTAAAATTTTTGTTTTGATAACACATTGGTAGCAATCTGTTTCCCCTTAAAGGTGTTTTAGGGGAAAGAAAATTATCCTGTCCCAACATCGATCTCAGTTTATACCAGGTCCGAACTGAATGAATATTCATGGGGTTATTTGTTTTTCTTTTGATCAGTTTGTCATCCCATGTATATAAAATATTGGCAGGGATAGAAAGCCAAGAGGGAAAGGCGGTAACGGCAAACATCTGAGCCAGATACCTGGATTGGGCTGCCCAATAATACATCTTAAAATTGGGAAGTCTCAATCCTCCTTGATTATAATCCAGTTTTATCAATCCTACTTGATTATAATCCAGCTAGTTTATCAAGACTGACCCTAGGGGTTTTACGATGCCAAATGAATGATCTTATTAACCCATTAAGAGAAGCGAACAAAGAATTGGGGATTAATATAGGAAGAGATTGAAACATGTATAAAAATTTGGGCAAAACATTCATTTTGACTGCATTTATTGTACCAAGCAATGTGAGCAGTAGATCCATCCAATTTGTTAAATCTCTACCCACTTTATCTAAAAGACTAGCCAAATTAAGTTTATAAAGATTCTTTAAATTACCATTCACCTGTATACCCCAATATTTAATACCAGTAGGTGAGCACTTGAAGGAAAAACTATCTAGTGCAGTATAATCAAACCCTGATAATGGCAAAATAACACTTTTGTCGATATTAACTTTATATCCAGAGAAAGTACTATATAATTGTAACACATTCTGTAAATTAGATAAAGAATCTATGGGGTTAGTAAGAAATAAAAGAATATCATCAGCAAACAATGATATTTTATGCATTTCAGGGCCGATTTCAAAGCCTTTTATATCAGGGTTACGTCTAATAGCCTCGGCTAAAGGTTAGATAGCAAGCGTAAAGAGAGCTGGGCTTAGGAGACAGCCGTGTCTACATCCTCTGTATAAGGGGAAGGCAGCCGAAATAATTCCATTAGTAACAATTTTTGCTTTGGGAGATTAATAAAGTGACTGTTTTAAGTCAATATATGCATCTCCAAAATCAAAATTTTTTCAGCACTTCAAAAAGATATGACCACTCTACTCGATCAAAAGCCTTTTCGGCATCAAGAGAAACAGCTACTCCCTGTATATGCTTTTCTTTAGCAATATGGATGACATTGAAAAATCTCCTCAGATTATTTGCTGATAGTCTTTCAATTACAAAACCAGTTTGATCTGGGTTGATCAACCGTGGAAGATGAGTTTCTAATCTCTTGGCTATCATTTTTCTAACTAATTTATAATCCATGTTAATAAGTGAAATTGGCCTATAGGAGGCACATTTCAGCGGATCTTTACCTTTCTTATATAATACAGAAATTATTGCACTGGAGAAAGAGTCTGGAAAACATTTGTCCGTCCTTGACTGTTCAACCACTTCCATCAAATAGGGCACCAGCAAATCTTTAAATTCTTTATAAAATTCAGATGGGAAGCCATCCTCACCCGGAGATTTATTATTAGACAGTAGACGAATAGCTTTGATCAACTCAGAGGCAGAGAAACGTTGATCCAGACTAAGCCTATCTTCCTCTGAAAGACATGGTAAGTGAACTGAGGATAGGAAAGAATCCATTTGAGAACTATCTATACTTGCCTGAGAAGTATATAACTCTGTATAATAATGCTTAAATGCATCATTAATCTCTACAGGATTGTATGTTTCCGCATTACCAGTATCTATTGCATTTTTCATTCATTTCTGTTTATCTCGTTTTAATTGCCAGGCCAAAATTTTGTGCACTTTCTCGCCAAGCTCGTAATAACGCTGATTAGAACTAATAATAGCTCTCTCTGCCTGGTAGGTGTTCAGTTTATTATATTCCATTTTCTTATTCTCATGAAAAGAGAGAGTTATGCTGCGTTCCAGGCAGGTTTTTGAGCCCGTAAGTCACAACTTCAAATCACGACTCATAACTTTGTAGCGTTCCAGGAAAGTCACGCCAAACTGCGTAAAAGTGTAAACAAACCAACATGGCGGACCGTGCGGGGCTTATGCTCATTAACAATTATTATATCGCCAAAGGTGCTTACTCCATGTTTATTTGAGGGAAACAGAGGAGAAAAGCGGCGCATGAGGCAAGAGAAGCTGTTATACCTTTAATTTTACCGTGCACTTGCATAAACACCGCATCCGTAGGGGCTGCCATTGTTGTTTCGCGGGCTATGTGACGTCAGAACCCGTAACTGGGAGTGCATCGATCTAGTACGAGTTCACGGGTGGGAAGTCACGACTTTGACTGCTGTTCCAGTGCACTTTCACGGGTAGAAGGTTGGAAAAACACGGGTTACGGGTTGCCTGGAACGCGGCATAATACTTGGCCATTTCAAATGGAAAGATGTTAGCCAATCACAGTAGTGGGCGTTTACACTGAAGTCTCACAGCAGACACGCCCCTTAAAACGGAGCGTTCAAACCAGAGGGTTAAAATCAGGGTTAGGAAAAATGCCTTTTATTTATAAATTATGACAATTTTGGATGTAAAAAGCTTACTACCATTATAAGTGCACCCCAGGAAACATTATAAAACAATAAACCAAGGCAGTTCATGACCCCTTTAACACTGTCCACTGTTCAGAGTACATATGCCCTTGTATCATTCAGTGGCGTAACTGTTTTAAAAAGTGGGTGGGACAGGAGGAATGTGTGTGTTTTGGTGTGTTGTAATTGTATTATTACAATAATAAATGTACAAAATGTATTGACATAGACCTCCTTTTTAATATGATATTTTCATTCTTATATCTAGCCTAATATATAACTATATTGTTAGTCTCAAGAGTATTTACATTAGTCAATAAATATGTGGATGCGCACTTAAAATTAGATTGTCCTGATGGACTAGCAGTAGAATTTTCGTTTGGCGTGCCAGAGATTCTGGGTTCTTATCTGCCCTCTTATAATTAATTTTATATTTTCTCATTAAAACCAAATATGTTCATAAGTGATTGTATATCAAGAGCAGGGACACGTTTATATGCAGTTTGTTTTGTGATTTCACCGGAATGAATAGAGCAACAGCATAGATTGAAGCGCTCGTCCGTGTGAAGACTGCGCACTGTGCACGAGCGTTAAGAGAACACTGTTGCGCCACTAATAGCGGCAATGAGCAACATGATTTCAAAAACAACACATCCTAGTGCCAGATCGCCTATTATTTAACACAAATAAACAAACTGCTAATCAACTAGAGACGTTTCTTTTGTATTAGATACATCCATACCGCGAGATGTTTCAAAAAGTGGTGGGGACAATATCGACCCTGGTAAAAAGTGGTGGGGACATGTCCCTGAGACCTCCAGAGACACCAGAAGCTTCAAATACCTGTTTTCTGCTCAACACTGGCTTTTTTTTATAGCTGCCCTTTTAAAACAATTCATTTTTTTGACAGGAACTTTCATTAATAAGCCTTTCTCTGGCCGAGTTCTGCTGTGCTCTAAATCACTCACAAATCTTATGATAATTTGATAATCTCCATTCAGTTTCACACAATATTATTTGTTTTCATGCCTTTTGCACAACATTGCACCATTTCATGCTTTTCATCTTCAGAAAGATCTTTCTTCCTCCCCATATTGCATGAGAACTGTGACTTGCTTAATAATGTGGAACAACCTCTAAGTAGGGTTTCCATAGATCTGGCAAATTATTTTGTCTGAGATTGATACCAGTTATCTAAAAAGACATGGATAAACAAACAAACATTTTCTTAGAAAAACTAAAATCTGAATGTTTATTGTACTGAAATCTTACTGATATGTCACTTGCATAATAATTTGGAACGCAGTGTATGTGTGTTCAAGCATCTTATTCGTGTTGAATTTGTTGTAACACTTTACAATAAGCTTAATTTGTTAACATTAGTTAATGTGTTAACTAATATGAACTAACCATGAGCAATACATTTGTTACTGTATTAATCTTTATTAACCACAGTTAATAAAAATACAGCAGTTCATAGTTTGTTCATGTTACTTCACAGTACATTAACTAATGTTAACAAATACAACTCCTGATTTTAATCATGTATTAGTAAATGGTGAAATTAACAAAGATTAATAAATGCTGTAGAAGTGCAGTTCATTATTAGTTCATGTTAATGTAGTTAACTAATGTTAACTAAGGAACCATACTGTAAAGTGTTAAATTCACAGTCTTTTAAACTAATTTTACTAGTATAATAAAGACAAAAAGGACTGTTTGAGTTGAGTATTGTGCATCCACCTCCCCTGCACACCATGGCAGTGCATCAAGCGTACCAGGCTGATTTGCTGAAAGACTTGGACCAGGGTCAGGGTCTTTCTCCTGAAACAGTATCTGACCTGCGACACACCGCACACAGCCCTTCTTTTTCTCCCCAATGCCCCGGGTTCCACCGTCTGAACTTTTCAGCACCTCCGTAGAGGCGGGGGTTAGAAAGTTCATGGAGGTGAGGGCCAGACAGAGCCAGAGGGCTAGCGTCACCTCCCGGGCCCCTCCTTCACCAAGGAGTAGGTCACTGAGAAGGCGTAATGCTAGGAAAAAGAAGCAGGATCTGAGGAACTGATCCAACACAGGTGCTCTCAGCGCCAGTAAAGAGGTCCTTCCCTCTGAGGGTCTGCACATTCACCCTCTCCTCTTCTTTTTCCCTTCCTCCTGTACCCTTCTCCCCACATCAGACCTGAGGCTGGGCCAATGATGAGTTTGTTCCATTGTTTGAAACCCTTCTGAGGATCCGGCGTCAGGCTTGGTAATGAGTGCATCCTTTTAGGCTGTAAGAGTATGGCAGACCTCATTTACATTAAGGCCTCTGCTTTTTGAAGTCACAGGTTGAGCTTTGCAGGTTGCTTCACTACTGGTGAGAGCCGTTATAAATGCAGCAAGCAATCTCAGCTCCCTATAGAAGGGAATAAAAGGGGTGTTTTTTCTCACATATTAGATATTACTACTGTAATATAGGAGCATTTTGCTGGGGCCCTGGAGCTTCCATTATTAGGAAAGGTTATCTGCTGAAGTCACTGCTCAACTGAGCTCCAGGCAAGATCACGATTTCAAGTGTATGGCCCTCTGTGAGGCTTTCTTGATAAACCGCCCTAGGTTGAGTGAAGTGGTCCAGATGGTCACATTGCAAAAAATGCTGTTCTTACTTAGAGTTTTTGTCTTGTTTCTAGTCAAAATATCTTAAAGTTCTTAAATCAAGAAGCATTTTCTTGACAAGTAAAAATTATTTTCTTGTTTTTAGGAAAAATAAGTCAAAATTAAGTGAGTTTTTCCTTAAAACAAGCAAAATAATCTGCCAATGGGGTAAGCAAAATAATCTTATATCAAACCAAAAATAAGGTAAATAATCTTGTTTTCAGTTTGAAATAAGATTATTTTGCTTACCCCATTGGCAGATTATTTTGCTTGTTTTAAGGAAAAACTCACTTAATTTTGACTTATTTTTCCTAAAAACAAGAAAATAATTTTTACTTGTCAAGAAAATGCTTCTTGATTTAAGAACTTTAAGATATTTTGACTAGAAACAAGACAAAAACTCTAAGTAAGAACAGCATTTTTTGCAGTGCAGTTCCCCTGCATTGAGTGAGCTGGCCTCCTCTCGCTTAGAGAGTTGAAGCCGCCGCTCCACTGAGCTCCAGGAAGGTCATGAATGCGTGTGTGTCCGGCCCTCCATTCTAGGCCACCCCGATATGCAGCCTAGGCTTAGTACTTTAGGAATACATCTCTAGACAGAGGTGGTTTTTTACTGTAGCAACTCCACCTCCTAGTCTGCAGTAGCTCAGAGTAGGCTGCTTCTAAATGAGAGCCTCTCCAACCCAAGACTGGCAGCTAATGATCCTAGTATGCCTCCTCTCACTGTGACAGTTGCCCGGCCGATGTCCACCATGTGCATTAGGCTAACAATATGAGTTGCAGGCTCTATGGCCTCCTCAATCTGCCTAGGTTGAGCTGGACTCCTCTTGTTACTAAGGTAGAAAGCGATATGCTAAGCTATGGTTCCCTAGTGGTGTTAGGCACAGATAAATAGCCAGGCGTTGCAGGCTATTGTAAGGGTGGAACTCCTACAGTGGTTCAGGCTGTAAGGTTGCCGAGCGACTAAAGAAACGTTGTCAGCAAGATGGTAGAAAACTGTACATTTCTTGTCTATTACCACCCACTGCAACTAATACCAACGACGGAAATAAGCGCAGTTATAATAGCAAAATATGTGGGAGAGCGTTGCTATAGTGTGACAATATTGTTTTGCAATAGGAGCACATTAATGTTAATACTAAATCAAAACTAATTAGCACATAATTTGTAATTGAAAGGGTTTAATGACAATATCTGATTATGGTTACACTTAAAATAATTACAAAATAGATGTATGAGATGATAAAATCATATACCATTAATCGTACCCAGCATGTATGTAAAAAGTTACCTGAGAGATAGAGAGAGTGAAAGAGTGAAAGTGAAAGAGAGAGAGAGGGCCAGAGAGTGCCCAAGAAAAGCCAAGAATCAAAAAGACAGAGCAACAGTTACAATCTTCTTCTGTTAATTACAATCTGACCATGTGACTGAAACCCAAATGTGAGACATTCAAACTGACCAAACAGAAGAATAAAACTTCCCCCACTGTACTAAAGGTGTGACAATTTGTAGACCCCCCAATGTACACACATCTTGGCTTACAGGCCTTCATCACTATCAACACATTTGTGCCTTCCAAATGGACCTTGTATTAAGAGAGAGGGAGTTGAAACAGTAAAGCAAATGTCTTTGTTCATTTTAAAATATCTTTAGATATTTTCAATCTTACACTATCTCAGAAAGCCTCTCCTGTGGTTGTCCCTTGAGTGTTGTTAGGCTTCCTCTCATTTAGTAAGTCAAAAGCAATTTGCTGAAGCCTCCGCTCTCTAGAGATCTGGTTAAGTAGTATTATCTGGCTTGTGGCCTTCTAGCTGGCTCCTCCTGAAAGCTCCTTTTTTGTAAGCCGTCAAGTCATGGGGCTGAGTGTCCTAGGCCTCCTCTGTGGAAATGTATCCCGTTGAGGCCTCCACTCTTCCAGAGCTTAGCTCAGACAGCAAACTGTCTTAGAGCGAGAGTCATTTTTTGTTCAGACCTCCACCCTTGAGCTTTGTCTTGGAACAAGCTGATATTAACTCCCCTTGTTCAGGGTCCTCTAAGAGTGCTTCGTTTCCAGAGCTCTGCGCCCCTTGTGTTCAACACCAATGATCCACAGGTCGAGCCGACTAAGTACTCCCGCCTATTCAGGACGGTTTTGAGTACGCTCCCTTAGAGCCCAAGCATTAGCCCTGAGCCCATGCCTGTGTTATTCTGGAGTAGTAGGCCCTATATAGAGGCTGGTTGCATGAGATCTGTACTCCCCTTTTTTAAAGGGTAGAAAGTGCTATGCTGAGTGCATCACTTGTGTGGCAATGTAATTGAGTATTGGTCTGAAAGTTCGAGAGATTCTTGTGAACCTCCTTGGTAGATCAGCTCCTGTTAGAGCACAAGGTACTCCTCTCATTAGGGACACTATGTAGAGTACCCAGCCTCCATAGTACTTTGAAAAAAAGGTTCTGTAGGTCCAGGGTCGAGCAGAGTAACTCCCCTCATTTGTAGGGTATGAAAAAGCACTATGCAGAGTCCTGCTCCCCAGTATGCCCGTCTTTTTGTCAGGTGTGAGCTGGTTACAGCCTCTTCTGCAGTCCTTCTCATTTGTTTACCGCTCCTGAGGCAAATAATTTAAGAGACTCTGTTTAAGAAACTGACAGGTTGTTGGCTTGACTGGCAAGGCAAGGCAAGGCAATTTTATTTGTATAGCACATTTCATACACAATGGTAATTCAAAGTGCTTTACATAAAGAAGAATAATAAAAATAGAACATAAGGAATAGAAATAACAGTAAAAACAGAATTTTGCTATCTGGATGGAAGAGCTAGGAAGTCCTAGGGAGTTTTTTGTTGTTTTTGTTGTCCGTCAGAGTGGATCTAAATGGATCTATCCATCAGAGCGGATCTGAATGGATGTTCTTACATTTCACACACACACCGCTCTCACATAAACACAACATCCCCAAATCGCAGTTCTTCAACTCATTCCCTTACGACCTTAAGTCTTATGACCACTCAACGTTAAGTTACATTCTGTCCTCCTTCCCTACATGCCAATTCTTTCTGCATTCACCTTCTTTTCCTTCTGTCTGCTTCTTCTAGATTTCACTTTCTTCCTAATTCTCCCAGCTCTTTCAACCAGACAGCAATATTTAAAATGCATTAAAAGTCAGAATAACAAGATGATACATAAAAGATATAAAATACATTAAAAATGAAATAAAACAGGAAAAGGAATTAAGAGAATAAAAAAAGATAATATGTATAAAATAAAGTGCAAACAGTTTGGACATAACACAGTGCTCAATCAGCAAATGCATAGATAAAAAGATGTGTTTTGAGTCTGGATTTGAATGCGGCTACTGTTGGAGCACACACATCTCTTCTGGAAGCTGGTTCCAGCTGCGGCTGGCGTAACAGCTAAAAGCAGACTCTCCTTGCTTTGAGTGAACCCTTGGGATTTCTAAATGACTTGATCCTGATGATCTGAGTGATCTGTTAGGTTTATATTCTATGAGCATATCTGCAATGTATTGAGGTCCTAGGCCATTGAGTGATTTATAAACAAGTAACAGTACTTTGAAATCAATTCTAAATGCAACTGGAAGCCAGTGCAAGGACCTGAGGACAGGTGTGATGTGTTCATGTTTTCTGGTTCTGCTCAGAATCCTGGCAGCAGCGTTCTGTACGAGCTGCAGCTGTCTTATGGTCTTTTTACGTGGCAGTCATGGCCTAATGGATAGAGAGTCGGACTTGTAACCCAAAGGTCATGGGTTCGAGTCTCAGGTCCGGCAGGGATTGTCGGTGAGGGGAGTGAATGTCCAGCGCTCTCCCCACCCTCAATACCACGACTGAGGTGAGACCCTTGAGCAAGGCACCGTACCCCCAACTGCTCCCCGGGCGCCGCAGCAATGGCTGCCCACTGCTCCGGGTGTGTGTGTTCACTGCTGTGTGTGTGTGCACTTGGATGGGTTAAATGCAGAGCACAAATTCCGAGTATGGGTCACCATACTTGGCCACATGTCACTTCACTTCACTTCACTTCACTTTTTGGGAAGACCAGTGAGGAGCCCATTGCAATAATCCACCCTGCTGGTGATGAAAGCATGAACAAGTTTCTCTAAGTCTTGACTGGAGACAAAGCATCTAATTCTTGCAATATTTTTGAGATGATAATATGCTGATTTAGTTATTGTCTTTACATGGCTACTGAAACTCAGGTCTGACTCCAAAATCACACCAAGATTCCTGACTTGATTTTTAGTTGTTTGACCCCTAGACTGAAGGTACATGTTCACTTTGAGAACTTCTTCTTTGTTTCCAAATGCAATGACTTCAGTTTTGTCTTTGTTTAGCTGAAGGAAGTTTAGGCACATCCAATTTTTAATTTCATCAATGCATTGGCACAGGGAGTCAATGGGGCTGTAGTCGTTAGGTGATAGGGCTAGGTAAATCTGGGTGTCATCTGCATAACTGTGGTATGCAATTTGGTTCTTTCTCATTATTTGGCTCAATGGCAGCATATATAGGTTGAACAGGAGGGGTGCAAGTATTGAACCTTGAGGGACTCCGCATGTCATGGATGTCCACTCAGACTTATGCTCACCGATACTCACATAATAACCTCTCCCTTCTAAGTATGACCTGAACCATTTAAGGACCATCCCAGAAAGCCCAACCCAGTTTTCGAGCCTGTCAAGAAGAATGTTGTGATCGACTGGGTCACAAGTTAGACCAGGTCAGCCTCCCTGGTGTCTCTAGGGGTTGACACAATGTCCCCATAAAACGTGACTGGCCAGGGCTCCTGCCATACTCCCTTAGCCCTCTGGGGTCTGAGGTGTGTTTGAGGCCCTGGAGATGTTTTGACATGTTTTTTCAGAAAGTTATGTTTATGTGTGGTTAGTGAAAAATCCTTTTTTTTTTTTGTCACTAAATTGGCCATAAATCCAGACGGAACCTACTTTTCAGAACTGGCTCTTGTAGAGTAGAATTTTTACTCCAAAATGATGTGAAAATCCTCCTGAGCACTCATTCACATAAAACAATACATTTACTTACATTTTGTAAGACACATTTTGTGTCAGCAAGACTATCTATAGTCTTATCATGAATATTGAGTATTTCACACCTGGGAAAACAAAGACACTTCCCTAATGGCCCTATCCACTGGGACAAAAAGAAAGAATGTGAGGAGATTAGGAGAATGGCTTTTTTGATTGTATTTTATTAACAACACTATAATATCAATATATATATATATATATA
>RJVU01000082.1:15319-47674 GCA_003731715.1 Anabarilius grahami | reverse complement strand
TTGCCCCCTTCCTGATTTTTTTTTTTTTTGCATGTTTGTCACACTTTAATGTTTCAGATCATCAAACAAATTTAAATATTAGTCAAAGATAACACAAGTAAACACAACATGCAGTTTTTAAATTAAGGTTTTTATTATGAAGGGAAAACAAAATCCAAACCTACATGGCCCTGTGTGAAAAAGTGCTTGCCCCCTAAACCTAATAACTGGTTGGGCCACCCTTAGCAGCAACAACTGCAATCAAGCGTTTGCGATAACTTGCAATGAGTCTGTTACAGCGCTGTGGAGGAATTTTGGCCCACTCATCTTTGCAGAATTGTTGTAATTCAGCCACATTGGAGGGTTTTCGATCATGAACCGCCTTTTATGGTCATGCCACAGATAGGATTGAGGTCAGGACTTTGACTAGGCCACTCCAATGTCTTCATTTTGTTTTTCTTCAGCCATTCAGAGGTGGACTTGCTGGTGTGTTTTGGATCATTGTCCTGCTGCAGAACCCAAGTTCACTTAAGCTTGAGGTCACGAACAGATGGCCGGACATTGTCCTTCAGGATTTTTTGGTAGACAGCAGAATTCATGGTTCCATTTATCACAGCAAGTCTTCCAGGTCCTGAAGCAGCAAAACAGCCCCAGACCATCACACTACCACCACCATATTTTACTGTTGGTATGATGTTCTTTTTCTGAAATGCTGTGTAACTTTTACGCCAGACGTAATGGGACACACACCTTCCAAAAAGTTCAGCTTTTGTTATTTTCCCAAAAGTCTTGGGGATCATCAAATCTAATTGTGTTATGTTAATTTGATAATTTAATATCAAAGCTATATTTAACTTACGGTCATATTTTGAGTTTGTCTTTTGATCTTTTTCTCCTTCTTGTTCATGTTTGAGTTACTTTGTTATTCTTTGAGTCTGTTAATTAGTTCAGTTCTCCTCCATTCTCCACTTGTTTGTATCCATGGTTACTGATTTGATTAATGTCCTCAGTTCAGGTATGTCTAATTAATTAGTCTTGTTTAGTCCTCTGTTCACCATGTATATAACCCCTCCGTTTCTGTCTGTTCCTTGTTTAGCTTTGTGTAATGTCTTATGTGATAGTGGTATGTTTTTCCTCTGTTCTTTCTCCTGTTTATTGTTTTGATTGTTATATTAAAAGTCTCCTGAATAGATCTCCTTTGTTGTGTGCTTTAATACAGTCACCTATCCGTGACACTTACATCCTCTATAGCAGTGGTTCCCAACCACATTCCTGGAAGCCCACCAACATTGCACATTTTGCATGTCTCCTTTGTCTGACACACCCATTTTAGATCTTTGAGTCACTGCTAATGAGCTGATAACCCTAATCAGGTGTGTTTGATTGAGCAGACATGCAAAATGTGCAGTGTTGTTGGGCCTCCAGGAATGTGGTTGGGAACCACTGCTCTATAGCATAGCATATTGGCTACAACTAGATCAGGGATGGGCAACTTCGGTCCTAAAGGGCCACTGTCCTGAATGGTTTATCTCCAACCATGATTAAACTCACCTGCCTGTAGCTTTCTAGTAATCCTAAGACATTGATTAGCTTGTTCAGGTGTGTTTGATTAGGGTTGGAGCTAAACTCTGCAGGACAGTGGGCCTCCAGGACCGAAGTTGCCCATGACTGAACTAGATAGTAAATATCAGACGAAGATTCTTCTCTGCTCTTCAGATACATAAAACATTAGCCTTTATAGACAGTGTTTCTTGAGTAAAGAAAACGCTGTACATTTTTTTTTTTTTAACATCAGATCTTTATTTACCTTTGAATTGCAAAGAAGCAGAGATCTCCAAACTGTGTGCGGCACTTCATTCACGAAAGAGGTAGGGTGGATTTATGAGGTTTGACTGACAGTTTGAGGATCCAATGGAGTTACAAGGTTTTATCACAAGCTCTTTAAAATCCTTTTATTCATTAAATATTTGTAAAACCCACATACAGGCATAAAAGGTAACCAATAGCATTGATTTAAAAAAAAAATGAAATAAAATAAAAATGAGGAAATTTTAATTTATATAAATATGTTGTATTTGGTATTGAGAAAGGGTCCATTAGTGCATAATATAGATTGACTGAAAGTTACATTATTACGGCATTAGATGGGAGCAAAACTTTACGAATGAATGAGACTGATTCTATGAGTCAGTCGCAAGAGACTTTTAAATTGAAAGGAACTTTTGCAAAGGACGTTGTTTTAGCGCTGTATGTTATGGAAAATTATCTCTCGGTCTCTCTCTCTCTGCTCACGGAAAGGTGTTTGAAAGTCTTTATTTGCTCTTTCTTTATTTGATTTGAATTTAAAAGAGGATTTGAGACATAATATTTTTGTAAAGCTGAATTTAGATTTTTTTTTTTTAAATGTATTGGTGGAGTTTGCCGAAGCGCCAGGATGGCGTCACTTCTGACGGGTGAAGAACCACCTGTTTTGTGGCGTCATGGAGTCCGATGCGAACCTGCTCAGGGTGTATCGGTGGAGGATGTGCTACTGGCGGTTGGAGAAAAGGTTGGATATGACAACATTTCTTCGGCCTCCAGGATGAATAAAGAAGTTGTGATTTTTGTTACATAGGAGAAGTTAGTAAACTGCTTGATAAGCAACGAGATTGTGGTAAGTGGTGATTTTGTTACTGTTTCACCGCTTGTTACACCCACGACAAAAGTCTATATCTCGAATGTTCCACCATTTATTGGAAATGAGGATATTGAGCGTGCATTAGCTCAGTATGTTAAATGTGCTAGTGCAATTAAAATGATCCAATTAGGATGTAAAAATGAAGCATTGAAACGTGATGTCTTTCAGGAGACAGGTGTTTATGTTTCTGAATGTGCCGGATGTTTGTGTTTCAGAGTAGTACATGAAGAAAAATCATATATGCTCTATGTCAATACAGGTAGCTTAAAGTGTTTTGGGTGCGGATATGTTGGGCACAAAAAGTTGACATGCCCACATAGAGCACAGGCTAATGAGGAGGCCGCAGGGCCTAGCGGTGTATCTGTTGCTAAGGTAAATAATACAACCATGCAGCCTCAGCCTGAAGAGGAGAGTATCGCTCAGAATGGTGAATCATTTGAAAGTGTAGTCAGAAATCAAAACAAAGAGGATAAAATGGGGAATGTGGTAGAGGAACATGAGGTCTTGGATTCAAGATTCAAGATTCAAGATTTTTATTTGTCACATGCACAGTTGCACATTTTTTTTTTTTTTAACATCAGATCTTTATTTACCTTTGAATTGCAAAGAAGCAGAGATCTCCAAACTGTGTGCGGCACTTCATTCACGAAAGAGGTAGGGAGGATTTATGAGGTTTGACTGACAGTTTGAGGATCCAATGGAGTTACAAGGTTTTATCACAAGCTCTTTAAAATCCTTTTATTCATTAAATATTTGTAAAACCCACATACAGGCATAAAAGGTAACCAATAGCATTGATTTAAAAAAAAAAATGAAATAAAATAAAAATGAGGAAATTTTAATTTATATAAATATGTTGTATTTGGTATTGAGAAAGGGTCCATTAGTGCATAATATAGATTGACTGAAAGTTACATTATTACGCCATTAGATGGGAGCAAAACTTTACGAATGAATGAGACTGATTCTATGAGTCAGTCGCAAGAGACTTTTAAATTGAAAGGAACTTTTGCAAAGGACGTTGTTTTAGCGCTGTATGTTATGGAAAATTATCTCTCGGTCTCTCTCTCTCTGCTCACGGAAAGGTGTTTGAAAGTCTTTATTTGCTCTTTCTTTATTTGATTTGAATTTAAAAGAGGATTTGAGACATAATATTTTTGTAAAGCTGAATTTAGATTTTTTTTTTTTAAATGTATTGGTGGAGTTTGCCGAAGCGCCAGGATGGCGTCACTTCTGACGGGTGAAGAACCACCTGTTTTGTGGCGTCATGGAGTCCGATGCGAACCTGCTCAGGGTGTATCGGTGGAGGATGTGCTACTGGCGGTTGGAGAAAAGGTTGGATATGACAACATTTCTTCGGCCTCCAGGATGAATAAAGAAGTTGTGATTTTTGTTACATAGGAGAAGTTAGTAAACTGCTTGATAAGCAACGAGATTGTGGTAAGTGGTGATTTTGTTACTGTTTCACCGCTTGTTACACCCACGACAAAAGTCTATATCTCGAATGTTCCACCATTTATTGGAAATGAGGATATTGAGCGTGCATTAGCTCAGTATGTTAAATGTGCTAGTGCAATTAAAGTGATCCAATTAGGATGTAAAAATGAAGCATTGAAACGTGATGTCTTTCAGGAGACAGGTGTTTATGTTTCTGAATGTGCCGGATGTTTGTGTTTCAGAGTAGTACATGAAGAAAAATCATATATGCTCTATGTCAATACAGGTAGCTTAAAGTGTTTTGGGTGCGGATATGTTGGGCACAAAAAGTTGACATGCCCACATAGAGCACAGGCTAATGAGGAGGCCGCAGGGCCTAGCGGTGTATCTGTTGCTAAGGTAAATAATACAACCATGCAGCCTCAGCCTGAAGAGGAGAGTATCGCTCAGAATGGTGAATCATTTGAAAGTGTAGTCAGAAATCAAAACAAAGAGGATAAAACGGGGAATGTGGTAGAGGAACATGAGGTCTTGGATTCAAGATTCAAGATTCAAGATTTTTATTTGTCACATGCACAATTATATAGAGCATATATAACCAGCAGTGAAATGAGAGTCAGGTCCGCTCCATGGACAGTGCAATTATTAAAGAATACAACACAGATGAAAATATACATAACTATAGCTATGAAGGAATTAAATAAAAGTAAACAATAAAAATATAAGAATAAAAAAAAAAAAAAAGATGTATACTGTAGAATTAAATATAGAATGGAAAATAATGTGCATGAGAGTAAACTGTAGTCTTAAATATTAAGATACACAGGGATGTGCAAGAGGCAATGTGCATATGTGCATTATACTGTAGTCTTAAATATTAAGATACACAGGAATGTACAAGAGGCAAAAGTGCAAACAGGTTAACACTTTCAGTATGTCAATGTGAGGTAGTGAATTATGAATTATCTTACTGATAAAGTGCATATTAAGTGAAGACATGAAGATGTTAAGAGGCAGGTTTTGAGTTCAGGAGCCTGATGGCCTGGGGAAAGAAACTCCTCCTAAGTCTCTCGGTTTTTGCCATCAGACTACGGAAGCGCTTACCAGATGGCAGCAAAGTGAAAAGATGATTACTGGGGTGGATGGAGTCCTTGATGATTTTAACAGCTCTGCTTTTGCAGCGTTTGAGGTAGATATCCTGCAGAGAGGGGAGCGCAGACCCTGAGATGCGCTCGGCTAAGCGCACAACTCTCTGCAGGGCTTTGCAGTCTTGACTGGAGCTGTTCCCATGCCACACTGAAATACACTGAGTCAATACACTTTCTATGGTCCCTGAATAGAAAGTTTTCAGGATTGCTGGTGAGACCCTGAATTTCCTCAGCTGTCGCAGATGGTACAGTCTTTGCCTGGCTTTATTAACCTGAGTTTGAATGTGGGCAGACCAAGTCAGATCCTCGGAGATGTTTACACCGAGGTACTTGAAGCTACTCACCCTCTCCACAGGGGTCCTGCTAATCATAAGAGGAGTGTAGGGCTGCTTCTGTCTCTTCCTGAAGTCAACAATCAGCTCTTTAGTTTTGCTCACATTCAGAGAGAGACAATTGACCTGGCACCATGATGTTAATTTCTCTACCTCATCCAAGTATGCGTTCTCATTATTGTTGTGAATGAGGCCCAGAACCACAGTATCATCAGCAAATTTGATAATAGATGTGGAGCTGTGGGAAGATACGCAGTCATGTGTGTAGAGAGAGTAGAGCAGGGGACTCAGGACACAGCCTTGTGGGGCTCCTACGTTCAGAGTGATGGAGTTGGAGGTGTACTGGCCTGCTTTCACCACTTGAGGTCTGCCGGTGAGGAAATCAAGAATCCAGTAGCAGAGTGAAGAATTCAGGCCGAGTTCCATGAGTTTAGAAGCCAGCTTGATGGGGACTATAGTATTGAAAGCTGAGCTATAGTCGATAAATAGCAGCCGTACATAGTTCCTGTTATTGCTGTCAATGTGTGTGAGAGAAGAGTACAGGATGTGAGAGATGGCATCATCAGTGGATCTGTTGGGGCGATAAGCAAACTGAAGAGGGTCCAAGGTATCCGGGATGGAGGAGCAGATGACGTTTTTAACCAGTCCCTCGAAGACCTTCATGACTATTGATGTGAGGGCAACTGGACGATAGTCATTCAGACAAGAGGGTTTATTGTTCTTAGGCACAGGAATGATGACAGATTTTTTGAAGGAGGTGGGAATCACCGATGTAGCAAGAGACTCATTAAAAATTGATGTAAACAAGCCAGCGAGCTGATCAGCGCAGGACCGCAGAATACGGCCGGAAATCCCATCAGGTCCGGCTGCTTTCCTGACGTTCACTCGCTTTAGAGCCCTCCGAACCTCGTCCTCCGACACGGTGATCACATGATCATCGCTGCTCTGACTGCTGCTTCCTGACGCGCTGATCGGCAGACTCGCGCTGCTTAGATTGCTTTCAAAGCGGCCGTAGAAAGTGTTTAGCTCATCAGCCAGCGACGGATCAATTCTCACCTCTGCAGAGGATTTATTTCCAAAGGCACAGATGGTCCTTAGTCCTTGCCACATGCGTCGGGAGTCATTTAGCTGGAAATGTGACTCTATGGGTTCCCTGTATCTGTTTTTGGCAGCTTTTACTGCGCGTCGGAGAGCATAGCACGATGATTTGTACTCGCTCATGTTTCCTGACAAAAGACCGGCGTTGTAAGCAGCAGTGCGTTTGTTTACTGCAGCACGTATTGTTCTGTCAACCCAAGGTTTCTGATTTGAGAAGGTCCTTATAGTTATTTTATCCGTAGCTTGTTCGGCTAGCGTGTTTACAAAGCTTAATGCTACATCCGTGAACTCGTTGACGTCAGATGAACTTGCCCGAAACATGTCCCAGTCTACGTCATCAAGAGCCGCCTGTAGCATGTCTTCTGAGTGGGCAGACAAGCGCGTCACCTCCCTCTGCACCGGAGGATCTTGAACGAGCCTTTGTTTATATTCCGGTGTAAGGAAAATGGTGTCATGGTCTGATTTGCCGAAAGCCGGTAGTGGGCGAGCTTTGTAGGCAAGCTTAAACTGAGTGTAGCAATGATCCAGTGTATTCGGTCCTCTGGTTGGACAGGATACATGTTGATAAAGGTTAGGCATAACTTTCCTGAGGTTGGCTTTGTTAAAGTCCCCAGCGATGATAATAGCAGCGTCAGGATGTTTGTTGATGTTGCCGCTGAGCGCATCGTGAAGCTCGGACAAAGCCAAACTGGTGTCAGCTTGTGGTGGGATGTAAACAGCAGTAGCAATGATCGATGAAAACTCCCGGGGGAGATAGAATGGGCGGCAAATAATGGTTAAATGTTCCAGATGAGGCGAGCAGGAGCGCGACAGAGTGGAGATATTCATGGGGTCACACCATTTCTTGTTAATCATGAAACACACTCCACCACCTTTGGATTTACCGGCCTCGGCTGTTCTGTCCATCCGTAAAACAGAGAAGTTTACCGACGGTGTTAAAGCAGCGTCCGGGACCGAGGGCGTGAGCCATGTTTCAGACAAACAAAGGATGTTATAGTCCCTTATGTCCCGTTGGAAACTAATCCTGGCTCTAAGATCGTCCATCTTATTCTCCAGAGACTGGACATTGGCGAGCAGAATGCTCGGTAGAGGAGGACTGTGAGCACTTTTCCTCAGTCTGTTGCGGATCCCAGCGCGTTTCCCGCGGTGTTTCTTGGTCCGTCGCCACGGGTGGTTATCCAGGTGGCCATTGTTCATCTCGGCGTTCCGGAGAATCTCAGATGACCACGATGGGTTGAGGGATAAAGTGTCCTGAAACAGGTTAGTGAAGCGGTGTCCAATGTCCAAAAGTGTTCTTTTGTCGTAAGTGATCAGTGCAGAGGTTATGTGTGTAAAAAGAGAAAGCAAAAGTAGGTAAAAAAGTAAATGAAGACACAATCTAAGCGGAGCGACCTGGACGGCGACCGGACTCAGCGGCGCCATCTTGAACCACAGTACAGACACAGTGGCAGAGAAAGTAAGTGAAAGTGCTTCTTGTGAAGTGGTTAGTATGGAAAATACTGAAAGATCAAATGATGTTGAAAAAAGTGAGGATTATGGAATGAAGGATGATGATACATTGTGTGAGTTATCTGACATTTCTGAGTTTGGGTCACAGAACATAGATGAAACATACTCAGTGCAAAAGATTAATGATGTTTTGGACTTGACGTTTGGAAAAACTGTTGAGGTGAAATTAATTTTTCCGGATATAGACAAATTCATATGGTCAGTGGTGTCAATGCAGAAAGTTGTTAGCTACGAAGCCCTATGTAAGAAGAAGAGATTCAGATTGAAGAAGATTCTAGCCAAATTACAGAAAGAAAAAAGAGCTTTGCAAAAATAAAATGTTTAAATGCACAGGGTGAATTTCATACTTTATTTCCTGTATCTGTTTCTATCATTTTTCTCTTTTACTTTTTTCTATCTCTCTATGGAACTTTTAAAGCAAGGTTCCTTAAATATATATGGGGGCAGAGATAGGAATAAATTAGCCGTGATTGCGGAGTTTGTTAAACAAATTGATATACTGTAGTTTTCTTGCAAGAAACACATACAGGTATTGATAATGAGACTCAGTGGGGTATGTGGTGGGAAGGGGAGTATGCTCTTAGCCATGGAACAAATACAAGTGCTCGGGTAGCTATTATTTTTTTCTAAAACATTGAATGTAAATATTTTATCAGTGGAGGAAATTGTAAAAGGAAGAGCACTTTTAACCCTCTGGGGTCTGAGGATTTTTGAGGCCCTGGAGAAGTTTTGACATGCCCTGACATTTGTGCTTTTTTCAGTTGTTCATAAACATATAAATGACACAAGTGTCATTACACTGTATTCAGCACAAACTAGGCTACAATAATATGTGAGGAACATGTATGTACATGTTTGTGTTTTTGAAGGAATAACGTTTATGCGTGGTTATTGAAAAAACAAAAAACTTAAGTCACTGAAATAAGGCCTAAAAATATATATTAAATCTGTGTTCACAAGACTTCTGGGTATTGGAGGTTGTAAACTAGAGTTTTTGCTTCAGAATGAAGTAAAAATTATACTGCCTACTCATTCATTTATAACAATATATTGATTTAGTTTTTGTAAGGCACTTTTTGTCAAAAAAACACAGTATGCTTGGAGGCGTGAGTCATCATGAATAATGGGTCATTTACACCTGAGAAGACAAAAGAATCGCATAATAATGACCTGAAATTACTTGCATGTTAATGAGCTCTTTCAGACTGGTAGGCTGTGAAAAAACCCTCTGTGATCATGCTGATAACAGGATTAATGTCCACTGTGGACAAAAAAACCCATGATTTTTGTGATCTCATGCATGCACGTATTATCGCACATGTTGTGAAGAAAATTTTGTATAGCCCTATGTTAGATTACAGTACCAGTCAAAAGATTGGACACACTTATTTTTTTTAAAAAGTCTCAAGTCTCTAACCAAATAATGGTTTTAATATTTATTGGTTTTTAATATTTTAATATTCTTTAAAATATAATGTATTTCTGTGTGGCAAAGCGTCTGAACATTCCTACCTCTATGGCATTTCATATAGGCTACTATATTTGTTATATAGCCTAAATGTTAATGTGCAGTTGACAAACTATACATCATTAAAAAGATCTAAGACTCAAGCTTCACATTTTGACTCTTAAAATCTTACATTGACCATAATATGTTTAAAAGCATGCACATTTTGAGAAATATTGATGGATTCTCATATGTTTATATCAATTTTCTATACAGAGTAATATTTATTCAGTATTTATAGTCATCACTGTGAGCGCTGGATACTGTGTACTGTATTCAATTCATGCTTGCAGCTGGAGGGCGCTCTGCCCCTTTTGTCCACAAATGCCTCAGTAAAAGAAGAGGCATATCATGTGACAATCAAGGAACTAACAGAGGCCAGAGATCGCTAAATATGGCTATTCTAAACACTTTTGAAGACAATAAATACACGATTGAAACGATGTATTGACTGAATTTGCGCCTGAATAGCGCTCGCTCCGTGGGCGTGGCCGCATTAGTGGATAATGAGCTGAATCACAGACTTCTGACATGGCTCTCTTTTCATACAGATTACATAAACAGAAACTTTTTGTTTTTGATTTGACTTACACGATTTAAAACCTGACATCTCAACGTTTCTTTTGACATAAGTGTAATTTTTTTGTGATTAGTATTCACTAAGTTACAGTTCATTTTCTGAGAACTATCAGATTGGAGTTCGTTCAGAGGGAGACGATAGATCACGCATCATGTTTGTTTTCTTTATTTTACAAAAAGCACAACATTTTGTTTTTACTCTGAGTATACACAAATAAAAGAAGATATTCCACAGATTAAAATGGTGTATAACTCTTAATTGTATGTGCAACATCGACGGAGTATTTTGAGTTACTTTCACACTGGTAAGAAAAAAACTGAGGTGGTATCGCCGGCGTGACCTTTAGACCTCAGAGTATTAACTAAAGTAGAGGTTAAAGGAATAACATTTGTTTTAATCAATGTATATGCTCCTAATAATGGAAAAAAGCGTGTGCGTTTTTAAATGGAATTGAGATCAGTTATTCAGAAGTTTAATGATACTGTGTGCTTGGTAATTGGCGGTGATAGGTATTGCACAACCAATTTTATATGAATGGAGAGGAGCCACATAATCAATCAAGCATGCAGTTGTTAAAAATTACAAATGAGTTTGACTTAATAGATTTGTGGAGAAGTAGAAACTTAAGAGTTAGACAATATACATGGTTAAAGGTATCAGATAATCAAGTTAGTCAAGTCAAGTCAAGTCACCTTTATTTATATAGCGCTTTTTACAATGCAGATTGTGTCAAAGCAGCTTTACATTGATAACTGGTACATAATTTTGGCTGCACAGCAGCTCTTAAAGAATAGTGTCAATGCAGGCAGATCAGAAGCACTGTTGATTAAATGTCAAGAATACTGTTGAATATCAAATGTCAAGTCAAATGTCAAGTGTCCCCAACTAAGCAAGCCAAAGGCGACAGCGGCAAGGAACCCAAACTCCATCAGGTGACATCAGGTGGCAAACAAGTGGCAAATAGGTGTTAAAATGGATTAAAAAAAAACCTTGGGAGAAACCAGGCTTAGTCGGGGGGCCAGTTCTCCTCTGGCGAACAGTGCTTTGTTACGAATCAGGTTGCTATCATAAGTCTGATAGGATCGCACCAATCAAAGTGTTTATTTCAGTTCCATCCAGTTGAGGATCGTATTCATCACGTCGGTATGGACGGTTTGTTGAGGAACTGTGCTACTGGCTGTCGTGTTGATGAGGCCTTCACGATGGATGATCTAGTTGACTCGATCTCTGCTGATACTTCAGGGCTGCGTTGTGGTAATGTCCACAAGTTAGTAGTGCAAGGTTAGACCATTTACTTTGGGAAGATTTGGAATAATAAGGTAATTGTTACATGTTCCCTGGCTCCATGCACTATTCTGATTCCATTTCCCACAATTCCCCACCTAGGAACTAATCACACACTCACAACTGTTTCCCATCAGTGACACTTTATAAGCTGCACTCACACAAGTGATGGGAAACCAAGGCTTTCTGAAGCGTTTGAGGCTTTCATCAAATTGTGCCGAAAAATGGTTAATTACTCGAAGCTATTAACACAGTGCGCATTAGCGACATCTGGTGGTCAGACTTGTTTTCTGCACCATATCTAAATCATCACGGAGCAGATCTACGGTTTGAAAAAGCACGTAACCAAACAAAGCGTTGTAAGTCTGTGACATACGGAATCACTCTTGTCTTGGATCAATACAGTTCAATAATATAAAATATACAATTATGTGATCATAATTGATAATTTTGGATGAGATGTTTAACCCTTATGTTCTGTTCAGGGTCTCTGAAACCCCAGCAATAGAACATGATTAAATACATTTTCCTTTTATGCATCAGGTGAAGCGCCAATTTTTTCAAATCAGCTGTCCCGACTTTACGATACTAAATGACGTTCGAAGCTTCAAACGTCATCAATCACGTGGTATTGTCATTTCGATACAAGCATCGGTACAGTGTGTGATAAAATAGTGCTTTGAAAACTGCGTCGGAGCATCGGAGCCCTGGTATCAACCGTCCCATCACTAACTCAAACACACACTCATGGCTGAGTATTGTTTAGCCTTGTTTTCGACCTTGTCTCCGTGTTCCTTGTTCCTTGCCTTGCCTGTGTTTTGACCCCAGACTGTTTCTTTGTATGATGATCATTAGCTGCCTGTCTTGACCTCTGCTTGTGTTTTGGATTACTCTTTTGCCTTGCCCTCTTGTATCTGTTTGCTGGTGTTTGACCTCTGCCTGTATGACTATGCTCATATTAATAAAGCCTGCACGTGGATCTCCAACTCTGTTGTCTCATCCCATCCGTTACGGTAATGAATGTTTCCATCTTGCCTAACAGGTTTCCAGATCACCATATGATTACTTTTGATTTCAATTTAAAAAAGTGGTTAAACCTTGTTATTTTTGGCATTTTAATGTCAAATTGTTAAAAGACATTAGTTTCTGTGAAAGGTTTGAGTTTTTTGGGGAAAGGTGGAAATTTAAGAAAGATACCTTTGAAAATCTTGGTCAATGGTGGGATGTTGGTAAAGCAAATATCAGGATTTTTTGTCAAAACTGTTATGTCCCAGTCTAGGAGCATTGAGGAGTAACAGAAATGAAGAACGTCACATAGGGAAAGATTTGTATTTATTGTAGGAGATTCTAGCAATTTCTTTGTTTTCAATCCCCTAAATCAGCTTCAGGAATGGGAATAAACCAAAATGACAAACAAAACAGAAACGAACTATTTTTCAAAGGCTACCTTAACCTAACAAAGAAAAATGTAACAAAAATACATCAAATCTCCCTATCTGTTTAAAACCAGGAGAAAAATTGCTTCTAAACAAAATGGGTACCCATTCCCTACAAGAGTGGCATTGCTCTATTTACAGGTTACCTTTTAATACCGACACAATATTAAACATAATAAAACAAACTCCTACTGAATAGTGACATTTCCCTGTTTACAGATTCCCTACGTTTCCCTCTTTATACCAACACAATATTACACAGAGTTATCAAAAATAACCAAAGAAAAACAGTGGGAAAATAACATTGGGCATACAACTGGCTACTTCGCTCAAGTCAACGTTACAACTGGACGGAGGAACGCTGACACCAACATGTCCTCCCGGCAGAACACACACTCAGAGCTGAGCCTCCCTTGCATTGCGCAGAAGCGCGTTTTTAAAGGATGCGATGTGGAGAGACGAGCCAGTCCACTTTCCCACATGATTAGCAGCCGGAACCTGGAGCAATGAGGAGAGAGAAACTCGAAAGGAAAAAAAAAGCACAACCACAAATCACAGTATAATGTTAAATACGTTTGAGGACGTAACAAAACTATACTTCACATACTACTGCATTGATGAAAACAACAGTTAAAAGTTTACAAAGAGACATTGTATTTTTGGAAAAAGACATTTTGAATAATTATGGGACTGTGAATAATGAAAAGTTAAACAGGAAAAAAGAACTTGGATCTTTTTTTACAAGAAAAGGTAAAAGGAGTGCTTATAAGATCAATAATTTGCTCATAAGATCAAGAATTTGCTCAATCAAAGATATGGACACTCCTAGTGCTTTTTTTTTTTTGCGTGATCTCTCGTCTCCCTCTGAAGGAAGTCCAATCTGATAGTTCTCAGAAAAATTAACTGTAACTCAGTGAATACTAATGACACAAAAATGAGACTTATGTTTAAAAAAACATTGAAATGTAAGGTTTTAAATCGCGTAAATCAAATCGAAAACCAATATTCTCTGTTTATGTAATATGTATGAAAAAAGAGCCATGTCAGAAGTCCGTGATTCAGCTCATTATCTGCTAATGCGGCCGCGCCTACGGAGCCAGCGCTATTCAGACGCAAATTCAGAGGCAATTCATGTATACATCGTCTCAATCATGTATTTATTGTCTTCAAAAGTGTTTTGCATAGCCATAGTTAGCGATCTCTGGAAGCCGCTGTTAGTTCGGTTAGTTCCTGGATTGTCACATGGCCTTTTCTTCTTTAGGAGGCATTTGTGACTAAATGTGCACAGAGCGCCCTCCGGCTGCAAGTATGAATTGAAAACACAGTATCCAGTGCTCACAGTGATGACAATAAATATTGAATAAATATTACTCCTCTGTATAGAAAATTTACATAAACATATGAGAATCCATCAATATTTCTCCAAATGTGCATACTTTTAAGCTAAAAGCCTATGTGAAATGCCATAGAGGTAACATAATTGTTCAGACACTCTGCATCACAGAAATACATTATATTTTAAAGTATATAATAGAATACCATTATTTTAAATTGTAATAATATTTCACAGTATTGCTGTTTTTTCTGTATGTTTGATATACACCATGATGAGCTTGAGACACGATCACAGAGGGTTTTTTCACAGCCTACCTGACTGAAAGGCCTCATTATTATGCAGCTCATTACAGCTCTTTATGCGATTCTTTTGTCTTCTCAGGTGTTAATCACCCATTATTCATGATGATTCATACCTCCACGCATACTGTGTTTCTTGACAAAAAGTGTCTTACAAAATTTAAATCTCTCTATTGTTTTACATGAACAAGTAGGCAGGATAATTTTTACATAATTTTGAAGCAAAAACTCTAGTCTACAACCTCCAATACCCAGAAGTCTTGTGAACACATATATAACATAATTTTTTTGGCCTTATTTCAGTGACTTAAGTTTTTTGTTTTTTCAATAACCACGCATAAACGTTATTCCTTCAAAAATACAAACACGTACATACATGTTTGTCACATATTATGGTAGCCTATTTTGTGTTGAATACAGTGTAATGACATTTTTTCCATTAATATGTTTATGAACAACTGAAAAAAGCACAAATGTCAGGGCATATCAAAACTTCTCCAGGCCCCAAATCAGCCTCAGACTCCAGAGGGTTAACAGGAAGCCAATGCAGTGTTGACAGAACTGGGGTAATATGGTCATACTTCCTAGTCCTAGTAAGAACTCTAGCTGCTGCATTTTGTACAAGCTGTAGTTTATTTATCAGGCGAACAGAACAACCACCCAGTAGAGCGTTACAGTAATCTAGCCTTAACTGTTCTCCATTTTTCATTGAGAGCATATGTCATAGTTTAGATATATTTTTAAGATGGAAGAATGCGGTTTTACAGATGCTAGAAACATGGCCTTCAAATGAGAGATTAGTATCAAAGAGCACACCCAGGTTCCTAACTAACGACGAAGACTTAACAGCGCAGCCATCAAGTGTTAGACAGTATTCTAGGTTATTACGTGAAGAAGTTTTTGGTCCAAAAATTAGAATCTCTGTTTTTTCTGAATTTAGTAGTAGGAAATTACTGGTCATCCAAATTTTTTATATCAGCTATGCATTCCGTTAATTTTGTGAATTGGTAAGTTTTGTCAGGGCGCGAAGAAATATAGATCTGAGTATCATCAGCGTAACAGTGAAAACTAATGCCATGCTTCCTTATGATATCTCCCAAGGGTAGTATGTACAGAGTGAAAAGCAACGGTCCTAGTACTGAGACTTGCGGTACTCCATATTGAACTTGTGATCGATATGACATCTCTTCGTTTACTACTACAAACTGATAATGGTCAGATAAGTATGATTTGAACCATGAAAATGTAATTCCACTAATGCCAACATAATTTTCGAGTCTATTAAAAAGAATATTGTGATCAATAGTGTCAAATGCAGCACTAAGATCCAGTAACACTAATAGAGAGATACAACCACGATCTGATGATAAGAGCAAATCATTAGTAACTCTAACGAGAGCAGTCTCAGTACTATGGTACGGCCTAAATCCTGACTGGAAATCCTCACAGATACTATTTCTTTCTAAAAAAGGAACATAGTTGTGATGATACTGTCTTTTCTAGTATTTTTGACAGAAAAGTGAGATTTGAGATCGGCCTGTAATTGACTAATTCTCTAGGATCAAGTTGTGTTTTTTAATAAGAGGTTTAATAATAGCCAGCTTAAAAGTTTTTGGTACGTATCCTAGTGATAAAGATGAATTGACGATATTAACCCTTTCATGCATGAATTATGACAACCTCAGCCAGGATTTTTTTCCTATGCGTTTGGATTGCTCTCAGGGCATGAAAAACAAGATCTGACCTTTTTTACACATTTTTCAAAGAGATTTTCAGATGTCCACATGAGTGGACACTATGCGTTTTTGGTTTTAACTGAAGAGATATTGTATTAAACATAATACAGTAATAACACAGTAATACTCATAAAATCATATGAAAACTATAAAATATATTAAAAAAAATAATGCAGCTTCAGTTATTGCAAACGCAATTGAGTTTTTTTCCTGTTCGACCAGCAGACGAAGAACTTCATACAAGCTGAACGTTGCATGTCTTTAATATCAGAACATGAGGATGTGATTCAATCAAAGATCTGTTGGAGGTACAAATCTGTGGAAACCCAACTCAGACTCTTTGTAGTTAAAGCTTATGCTCCCTCCAGTCTACCAGAGTGCATTGATTTACCATTATTAGCTGATAATTCTGATTGTGTAAAATGGTCAAATTTCTGCTGTATCTCTCCTCTCTGAGAATCCCTGGGATTGAAATCTACATTGATCTATTGATGTTTTCAGACTGTGGAAAAAAATAGCGATCAGGTGTTTTCAGTCTAATAAAATAAAATAAATATTTTATAAAGATATAACTCCTTAGATGTTACTTGATGTTACAACACTTTTTTTTTTTTTTTTTACCTGCAACAGTCTCCTAGGATGGAAGGAATGGATGGATATTCCAGAGCAATTTGGCATTTCTGACTGGCTGTCTTGGTTTAGAGAAAAAAAAAATCCACACAGAATGGCTTGCTTCTGCGTAGAAGTGTATATGCTGATGCACTAAAGTCCATTGTAGTGGTTGATGTGCAACTGTGCAATCAGAACCCATGCATACCCAAGGAAATGGCTTTTTGAATGGACTTTAGTCACTGGGTCACTGCAGTGACCTCTATGCGTGAAAGGGTTAAGAAGAGGATCTATAATCTCTGGAAGCATCTCTTTCAATAGTTTAGTTGGTATAGGGTCTAACATACATTGTTGATTTTTTGATGATTTAACAAGTTTAGACAATTCTTCCTCTCCTAAAGCAGTAAATTAATAGAATTTTTCCTCAGGGACACTACAATGCACTGTCTGACGTGATACTATTGTAGATGGTTGCATGATTATAATTTTCTCTCTAATATTGTCAATCTTGCAAGTAAAGATGTTCATAAAGTCATTACTGTTGTGCTCTTTGGAAACATCAGAAGTTGAAGCTTTATTTCTTATTAATTTAGCCACTGTATCAAATAAATATCTAGGGTTGTGCTTATTTTTTTCTAAAAGTTTTGAAAAATAGGCAGATCTAGCAGTTTTTAAGGCCTTTCTGTACTCAATCATTCTCTCTCTCCACGAAATGCGAAAAACTTCTAGTTTTGTTTTCTTCCAGCTGCGCTTCATTTTTCTGCCTGCTACCTTTAGGGCCCAAGTGTGCTCATTTTTCCACGGCTTTGGATTAATTTCCTTAATCTTTTTTAAACGCAAAGGAGCAACTGAGTCTAATGTGCTGGAAAAGACAGAGGCAATAGTTTCTGTTGCAACATCGAGGTCTTCTAAGCTGTCCGGTATGCTAAGGCGATGAAACTGATCATGAAGATTATTTATAAAGCGATCTTTAGTGGTAGAAGTGATGGTTCTACCATATTTATGGCAGGGAGGCAGTTTTGCAGCCTTGATTAAATGTAGTATACACGAAACTAGATAATGATCTGAGATGTCGTCACTCTGCTGCAGAATTGCAACGGCATTAATATCGATTCCATGTGACAATATTAGATCTAAAATATGATTACGACAATGAGTGGGTCCTGACACGTGTTGTCTAACACCAATAGAGTTTAGAATGTCTGTAAATGCCAATCCCAATGAGTCTTTTTTATTTTCTACATGGATATTAAAATCCCCAACAACAAAGAAAATTACTGGATGAACAAATAACTTTGTCTCCTGGATATCCCCAGGAGTGGATGGTATACCTGTGGAGTTCTATCAGGCTTTTTGGGAATTATTTGGCCAGGACTTTAATGAACTGTTGATGGATTGCATCAAAAGAAAGACATTACCCACTGTTGTTACAGAGCAGTTCTATCTTTAATTCCTAAAAAAAAGAGACTTGGGACTATAAAAAAAACTGGAGACCAATTTGTTGCTATGTTCAGACTATAAAAGTTTCAAAGGTGCTAGCAAATAATACTTAAAAAATATCTATATGCATTAGTTCATAGAGACCAGTCCTATTGTATACTAGATAGATCAATTATGGATCATTTATTTTTATTGCATGATGTGATTGATTTTAATCAAAGTAATCATTTTAATTTAGGGGTTATTTTGCTTGATCAAGAGAAAGCTTTTGATCAAGTTGATCATAAGTATCTTTTCACAGTATAAAAAGAATTTGGTTTTTATATTTTTATATATAAAACTGTTGTACTCTAATGCATTTGTTATGGTCAAAGCTGTAGGTGGTTTGAGTGCACCTATAATGATGTCCAGGGGTATCAGACAAGGCTGTCCATTTTCTGTACAGTTATATAGTCTGGTAATTGAACCATTTTTGTGCAGATTAAGGAAAGAACTAACTGGAATTTTAATTCCAGGGCCCGTATTTATCAAGCTTCTCAAAGTGCCATTTTAGTCTTAAGTGCTGAGAATTCATGAAATTTACTCCTACTTTCAAACTTAAGTATAAAAGCAAGTTATCAAATTTCTTAAAGCTAAGAATCACTCTTAATCTCCCAGTTATTTCACAAGTTCGCCTGCCCATTCTGTCTGAATGGTTAACCCTCTGGAGTCTGAGGCTGATTTGGGGCCCTGGAGAAGTTTTGACATGCCCTGACATTTGTGCTTTTTCAGTTGTTCATAAACATATTAATGGAAAAAGTGTCATTACACTGTATTCAGCACGAACTTGGCTACCATATTATGTGAGGAACATGTATGTACATGTTTGTATTTTTGAAGGAATAACGTTTATGCGTGGTTATTGAAAAAACAAAAAACTTAAGTCACTGAAATAAGGCCCAAAAAATATTATATATGTGTTCACAATACTTCTGGGTATTGGAGATTGTAGACTAGAGTTTTTGTTTCAAAATGATGTAAAAATTATCCTGCCTACTCGTTCATATAAAACAATAGAGAGATTTAAATTTTGTAAGACACTTTTTGTCAAGAAACACAGTATGCGTGGAGGTGTGAATCATCATGAATAATGCTGTGATTCACACCTGTGAAGACAAAAGATTTGCATAATGTCCTTTAAAGTGCATATTGCAGGTTAAACATTTTTTTCGAGATGAATATATAACCTTGTACAAAAATACCATATAAAAAGGTACTGCAGGGTTTAAAAATGTTTTGCAGGGCATAAGGGCATGAATTTAGTAGATAAAGTGACGGTCTCTATAAAAAACGCTTTTTTTTCAGCGTCGCGTCATTTTACGTCTCTAAAGGGAGTCGATCGTCGAGCTCTGTGTTGATTCAGTGCAGAGTAGGCTGATATTCAGTAACAGCGGTCGTGAATCAGTGTTTTTTCGGTAGTTTTTGTATTCTATTTATCATCGAAATGGTAAATTATTGTGTTTGTGGAGGCTGCACAAACTCCAGCCTGTCAGGACATCGAGTCCAGAGGTTTACTAACCAGAAAAAGGACGCTGCTATCTTCCGTGCCGGGGTGTTTTGTGCAGGTGAAGAGACGGACTTCACTTCTGCATCTGCTTCGAAAACACGTTCATTATAGACCGGAGGATTATCATCCTGGCGATATGATGGAGTTCAACATTGTAATATTACTGTAAAATGATTATATTAAATGAATAAACGTACACACGCGATGCTTCACCGTTTTTACTTGAATCAATTTCAACACTGATGAATACAAATTATGTTCACAAATACATAGTCTCACACTCACACAAAACAGTTTTGAATTATGTGCTAGTAATGTACTCCAATTTCATTCATGCCATGTATATAAACTTGACTGTAAACGTATAGCTATACATTAAAGTTACACAATTACATCATGGCGTCATATGCATCCCCACACAGTGATCGGCACGGAATAAACTCTTAACACATAATGAATGAGTAAAGGATAACATTACAAGAAACACATACAGTAACACTGCATGTTCGGCCTCCAGCGGGAGACATGATCACAGATCCGTCAGAGAGATGAAACGTGAAGGTGCACCGTAAGTCTTGTTTTTTTTATCATTTTTTTTTTTTTAACATTTGTTAACTAACGTTACCAAATCAGTCCTGATGAGAAACCGCTATATCACGTAACGTTAGTGTGGACGGATATTAAGGAAGTTTATTAGTTTCTGTTATTAGTAATCAATAACGTTACTCCTAGATGACCAATAGCTTTGCTTTTGCCTGATTCATAATAATCTGTACAATATTGTGATCTGATATACTGTTACATATCGTTTGCTAACGTGTATAGGCTATCTATAAGCTAACACCGGTCTCTGCCCTGTTCTCCACTGGTTCTCCTCACACAACAGCTCAATTTGTCTCTTTTGACCGTTATTCTGTCTAATTCTGGCCTGTCCTGCTCTCTTGACCACATAGCAGGCTAATTGTATGGCTGTGGTTTGTTATACGAGTATGAATAAACATTTACAATTTCCTCAGCGTCCGAACTGTCATTGAGATCCATAGTTTTCCTGTTGTTTATATTGATCGCGCTCCCTTCAGTTACGTCACTTCCGATTTGGCATTTTTCAGATGCGGAAGTAAAATTCTCTCACAAAAAACGACTCCAGAAGCCTAATTAGCGTATTTATACTTTTTTTTCAAGAAAATCTATTTCATACATTATTTTTCTATACATTGAATCACTGAAGCTCTAACCTGCAATATGCCCTTTAATGACTTGCTTATCAATGAGCTCTTTCAGTCAGGTAGGCTGTGAAAAAACCCTCTGTTATCATGTCTCAAGCTCATCATGGTGTACATCAAACATACAGAAAAACAGCAATACTGTGAAATATTACAATTTAAAATAATGGTATTCTATTATATACTTTAAAATATAATGTATTTCTGTGATGCAAAGTGTCGGAAAAATTATGTTACCTCTATGGCATTTCATATAGCCTTTTAGCTTAAAAGCATGCACATTTGGAGAAATATTGATGGATTCTCATATGTTTATGTAAATTTTCTATACAGAGTAATATTTATTCAATATTTATTGTCATCACTATGAGCGCTGGATACTGTGTTTTCAGTTCATACTTGCAGCCGGAGGGCACTCTGTACACCTTTAGTCCACAAATACCTCCTAAAGAAGAACAGGCCATGTGACATTCCAGGAACTAACAGAGGCTTCCAGAGATCGCTAACTATGGCTATGCAAAACACTTTTTAAAGACAATAAATACACGATTGAGACGATGTATACATGTATTGCCTCAGAATTTGCGTCTGAATAGCGCTAGCTTCATGGGCGTGGCCGCATTAGCGGATAATGAGCTGAATCATGGGAGTCTGACATGGCTCTTTTTTCATACAGATTACATAAACAGAGAATATTTGTTATCGATTTGACTTACACGATTTAAAACCTGACATTTCAACGTTTTTTTAGACATAAGTCTCATTTTTGTGTCATTAGTATTCACTAAGTTACAGTTCATTTTCTGAGAACTATCAGATTGGACTTCGTTCAGAGGGAGATGAGAGATCACACATCATGTTAGTTTTCTTTATTTTGCAAAAAGCACAACATTTTGTTTTTACTCTGAGTGTACATAAATAAAAGAAGATGTTCTATAGTTTCAATTGATTTATTACTTATGTCTCTATGACAAAAAAATGACGGAGTATTTTAAGTCTGTTTTGCTGCAATGTGAAAAAAATCCTGCAAAACGTGCCGGCGCATTTCCTGACTCCAGAGAGTTAATGGTAAAACAAACTTGGCTTGCTGTCCTCGAAGGAGGCTCGAACCTGAGGCTCAGCTCGAGCTCCGAGTTAAACCCCCCTATAACAGTACTGCATAGAGGGAGGATAAGAGAAATAGAGGAGGAGATGGGGAGGAGGAGGAGGGATGCTGTAAGAATTGCACTGGGATGACGCAGTGACTGCTGCTTATATACGCTCATAATGATGATTGACAGGACTGAATGTTTAGGCTCCTCCCGAACCTACGTTTGGAACAACATTTAAGACAGCTCGAGAGGTCTCTCAAGTGGTTAAGAGTTGCCAGTAGGGGCTTGTGATGGCACTGAGGAGACAGAGACGTGTGTGAATCTTTCAGGGGAGTAAGAATGTTTTTGAAATGTTTGACAACGAGCAGTTAATCAAACGGTATCGTTTAATGTTGGGCTGAATTGTTTGACTAAGGGGCCATTCACATATTGTTTTGTGCACGCAAATTTGTGAGTTCATGCGGTGCGGCGTGCTCGTTTTGTCCAGGCACGCCAGCCGCGGCGAGATGAAAACATCTCAACTTTTCAGAATGCCGCAAGCGCACCCCAGGTCATGTCATCGAAAACTCAGCCGAACAGCTGATCGTAGCTGTACAGGGCGGGTTTTTATTTCTCATCTCCATAAATATTGTAGTATAGTAGTAAAGCTAATGCAAGGGCTTGAAATCAATTAATCCTTTGCTGATACTTCCTCGTCATCATGGAGAGCACAGTTCATGGTTGCACAGCAACGACAGATGCCACGAGAGCAGAAGCGCTTGTGGAAAGGAGGAGAAAGTTGCGCAGCCGTGCTTTCCATGCATTTTTAGGCACGATATGTGAACGGCCCCATTCAGTAAGCAGTAGTGCTTCTTCCTCGCGCCAGTTAGGTTTTCTTTTGGAATCCATGGTGACTGATTATATCATAAAATCTAGGCTATATAGTCTATAGGCAGGTCATTTAACAGCCCACCGGTTTAAAATTTGCAATTAAAACATGGTGGAAAACATGTTTATCTTTCATTTCCAATGTGTATATCATAATGTATTCTCTTGAAAATTCTTTATTGTCAAATGTGTGTTGAATGCAAACTCCTCTTAGGAATTTCACCATTCAATGTGAATTTATCTGAGAATATTCTTAAATAAGGAAATCTATTCAGTGATTGGTCCATGCCTATGTTGTTATCCAAAATCCTGTTTGTGGCACAGCAAAGTGTTGTGAATCATCTCTAAGACTGACACTTAAGATTTAGTCCTACACTTCACTTAAATTACGACTGAGATGCTTGTTAACTAACTTTTAAGCGCTGTCACGAATACAGCTCCTCCGGTGCATCCTCCGGACCACCGGAGGGAGCCCTCACCGGAATATTGATTCGTACTCATCTGGACTCCATTTCCCATAGGCCCGCATTCCTGGGACTGATTATCTCACACCTGCACCATATCACACCACACTATTTAAGACGCACACACACACAGCTTTGCGAAGTCTTGATTTGCTGTTAGTGGTCATTTCTGAGCGTTTATCTTGTGGACTGATATCTTGTTACGACTTGGACTGTTTATGTCTATCGAACCTCTGCTGCCTACCCGGAACTCTGCCTGTGTACCGACTCTGAGCCATCTAGCCGCCTGCCTCGAACTCTGCCTGTGACCCGTTCTTGATTCTATGCTGCCAGCCCCGAACCTTCTGCCTGTCCCTGATTACGGTATTGTCTTGCCCTAGCCTGTATACATCTGCCTTTTAATAAAGCTGCAAATGGATCCGCATGGTCGACGTGAGAAGTCGGTTGACAGCTTACAGGATACAAGCAACACAAAGACTTCTATATCAGAAAGACTTAGCTTGGGCCCATACTGCCAGATTAATTTTGAAGAACGCGGGTGGGCTCGGTTTGGATAAACATTTGTTTATAATAGACTTGGGGAAAGTGAGCTTGTCGGATATCACTCCCTTCCATAAGTCAATGTTACAGTCCTGGAAAACAGTTTTTAAAGTGGATCAGAGTAGTGACGACACAGGACTCATGGGTTATGGAGGAACCATTATTTTTTAATCCAATGATTCAAACAAGGCTTTTGTAAGTGTATCTACAGTTTTGAAGAATAATGGGGTTGTAAAAATGAAACACCTTTTGGATGATGGGTGGAAGCCTGTTGGAATCCTTAAAGAAATGACAGGATTGAAATCTGAACATCTTGTATCAAAACTGATAGAGGAGATTTGGAATGTCTTACCAAGTGGTCACAGAGAGTACATTGAAAGAGGCCGCTCAATGGACTTAAGAGACACAGAAAAGGAATTTCCAAAGATCAGAGTGTCTCCAGTTATACTTGAGGAGACAGTAGAAGTAAATATGGACTCAATTCTGTCTTTTGATACACCTCAGCTGGATTATTTTGAATCAGCATCAAAGAAAGCAATTTACGTTTCTTCAGTAAAAGTCACACATCAAACTTTCCTCAAGAGAATTAAAGCTTCAAAATGGCCAAGATTGTTAGGATCAGACTTCCTCGTGGGGGACAGGAGAGCCCTGTATAAGCCTCTCATAGAGAAGAGAACAGCAGATCTACAGTGGAGGATTATTCAAGGAGCAATATGTCTTAGATGCCTTCCAAATTTATCAGGGTCCACATGAAATTGTTTATTTAAAAAAAAAAGGTGTTTAGAAATAAATAATACATTACATATTGTATTGTGGTGGTCAATATAATATCCAGGCCATTTTCAGTTATTTTAATTCATAACAGATTCAATAAAGTCAGCAAATTTCAGTAAATTCAGGTAATATGGCAATTTAAAGCGTTTTACACAACAGGAAAATTTTTCACAACAGGAATACTGCAAGTTTTGTCAAATATCTAAGTCTATTTATTGTCCATAAATACTTTTTTTAGTCATTTTACTTGTCATTTTACATTTCTCCTGAATGTTCAAACCAGAGTTTTTCTAATTTTTTGGTTTGGTTGACAGGTACAACCAACCATTTCAGAGTGGTTTTATACATGTGTTACTTTCTTATGCTCTGCTGAAGCTTGCGGTGTGAAACAGGCATTAGACCTAAATCATACCATATGTAGGAGTGTGAATGCAAATACTAGCTACACTTGCTTGATTTCACACATTGTGAAATGAATTACCAATATTTGCAAAATGGAATCTATTGCTGTTGCCATAATAGTCTTCTTCTTTATCAGTTTTCTCTAACAACTTGCAAAATCACTGTCAAAATACTACATTTGAAGAAGAATTTAGTTCGCCACTAATATAAAAAAAGTATATGTTCTATATGAATGCAATCCAGACATGCCATATCTGCCATTTTGGCATTGCAATGTAAATTGTGTTGCTTCCATGCAATTTACAAGTCCTCTTCCAAGGCCTCATGGGATAGTAAAGTGTCTTTGTATGTATGCAACACTCACTTTTCATTACCCAATCAGTTCCTTTCCACTATACGCAAAATAAAATACTGCATAAATGTGTGTGTGAGCAACATTTATGAAATTGTATTTAAAATTCCATTAAGTTTTTACTATGTCTGCTTGAGGAAAAAACGAAAAAATATCCCCATGGACATCCTCATAATCCACTCTTAGAAGACCCTATTGTCACACTTCAGTTCCTATCATCTGGCTGTTTTCACCCTTTACAGACATATCAACCGTACGGTCACGCGTAATTTTGGAAAGTTATGGAAAACAGGTGTTTCTGTATTTTTCTTATATTTTGCCATATTTCTATTGTTTAGATTCTACCCTACTAACTACAACATTGTGGTTTGATTCCCTCCTTAACTGATATCATGTTTGACACTATTATTAGATGACCGATCAGCAAGTTCATTCTTTCGTGTGACCGACTGAAATGTGCAAACTGATGCTGTCACCTGAAAACGTCTCAGGTTACGTATGTAACCATAGTTCCCTGAGAACAGGGAACGAGACTCTGCGTTTGCAGTAAACGCATTGGGGAACGCCACGTGACCCAGGTGTCTGAAAGCACTATCCAATAACTCCAATTCCTATTGGCCGGCGACAGTCTATGACGTCATACGGCGCGACCCGGAAGTATAAAGGAGCGCCTGGAGAGACAGCCAGTATCTATCGTCTTGAGGGACTGTTCTGCAGGCAGGCAACCCGAAGCATGGCAAGGAAACGCAGTCTCGTTCCCTGTTCTCAGGGAACTATGGTTACATACGTAACCTGAGACGTTCCCTTTCGAAGGGAACTCCACTGTGCGTTTGCAGTAAACGCATTGGGGAAC
This sequence comes from Anabarilius grahami, assembly GCA_003731715.1. NCBI lineage: Eukaryota > Metazoa > Chordata > Actinopteri > Cypriniformes > Xenocyprididae > Anabarilius > Anabarilius grahami. The sequence goes on along the minus strand of RJVU01000082.1, from coordinate 21,155 downwards.
GATATACCCACGCCGCCATGCATGAGGAGAGTGCCTGCCAAAAAATATGGCTTGAGACAAAGGCCCAAAAGCAGTTCGCGAACTGCTTGGCAACTCCCCCTCGGGTCACACCAGGCTGTCAGTGAAAGCATTCCCTTTGGCCAACAGCCCAAGCTGAGCTTCAAGAAGGCCTTCCTCAGAGGGCCTACAGAAGCTGCTAAGGCGTCTGGAACCAGCTTTTCTGAAGAGAAAGTGGTCCCTTTAAGGGAATGTGGCCAAGGAACCAAAGGGAACCTCGGCCAGTCACTTAGAGAGGAACGAAGTCACCCCTAATGCCACCAGGGAGGCCGACCTGGTCTTGTTAAGGAACAGACTTATTTCAGGCGAACCCTGTCTGAATACAGAGCCTCTAAAACGCATTCTTCAAGAAGATAGTAAGTAAGAGTTACTGCAATGAGGCAGAAACCAACTCAAACCCACGCGTAGAGACGGGCATCCTGGAGAGCAGAACTCAGCTGAGTGCTATGAACCCTCATATCGAGGGGAGATAATCCACTCATCCTAGGATCTACCCAGTGCTTAATTAACGCACTGAGGAGGCTGTGCGCTAGAGAACCCTGATAAAGAGGAGCACAAACCAGCCTGGGGCTGAATCTTAGGAGGAGGCCTGATTAAGGCCTACCACCATGATCAGCTTAGGGAGCTAAGCACTATTAAAAACACAACCCTGAAAGGGAAGTACAAAGCTCACCTAACAGGTGGACCATGCAAAGGGCACATACTCATGGAGGCCAAAGAGGGGCCTACAGCATGATAGTAGTTATATGTGAAACAGAAGTATATTCAGAAAGTGGCCTGGAAGGGCCACCCTGAACATCTGTCTTTGCTGGGGTAGACAGATGACTTCAACTGCAGCATAAGAGGCTGCAAAGTGCCCGCATGACAATCCACCTAACACAATCCAACGAGCAGTGTACTCAGTAAAAGCACCTTTTACTCTTTAAAGCAAGAGGAGTTAGCGTACGCCAGCACGTATTAAGGAAGGCCTGGATGGGCCTATAACCTCAACAGACACATGGCATCAGCTCGTGGCAGTGTTTAGGTCCCAAGCATGGTAAACAACCTGCAAAAGAGGGGGTTGGATCTACCACTTGGGCCACTGGCCAGCGAAAGTGTATAGAAATAATTCTCAAAGAGAAATACACCCAAACAAACTCCAGTGTGTCAAAAAGGCTGCCCGAAAAATTTCCTCTCTGTGAAAACAGACTGGACAATAAAGTTCAATCCAATCCAATCCAATGTAAATAACACACATAACCTAGCTCTAGCCTATCCGTTAAGCTACGGGCCTTCTTACAGGGCCACAAGCCTAGTGAAGCCTGGGCTTCACCTCCAAATCTCATGGATAAGAGAAAGAAAGTGAAGCTCACAACAATGTCAGGCGGCCGATTAAGGCCGACCTAAACATGCATAATAACTGAAGTGACGAGTGCTAACTCAAACTACTCTAGAAAACAGCAGATGAGAAGTTACTCTAAACAACAGGTGGCTAAGAGGCGGCCATTTTGTGGCCTGCACAATATATACTCTAGCCAGTCTGTCAACTTCAGTTTGCCCAAAAACACCCTAATTTTCCTGACTACATGCTCAGAAAACTATACCGGAAAATAAGGTCTTATTTTAACGAATAAAATATAGACCTCCTGCAGCTCAAAAACCAAAAACTCCTAATGGTCCTTTTTACATGAAAGGATGGAATCTAAGGTTCTTTTAAGCCTAAAGATCCTCTTACTATCAAACAGAACAGCGGGCTGATAGAAATAATGACTATGGGCCCAGCCATCAGTCTGACCATAAGAAGCATCTGAGCATGATATATGTTTATATATACACATATATACATATACATATATATATATATATATATATATATACACACACATATATACAGGAGGTGGAAGAAGAAGAGGAGAGGGTAGATATAAATCACCCTATATAGCCTATATAGATTACAAACGCAACAATGTTTACAATCAATCACTCGTCTCACTCTCTCTTCCTCCTCCTCCCGTCTGTCTGGGTTCAGATACAAATCTGAATGGCTAGGGGTTTTTCCATGCCTTCCCGATCTCAAACGCGGCGCGGAGATCAGACCGGAATGGAAAGTATGGAAGCTGCCGTATTAATGGACAGAAAGGAACCGCTCGTCGAGCCGTCCGCGCGCGGCCCCTTTCCTAATGCGCTCTCACGGCAGCTGCAGCCCGCCGAGAAGCGCGTCTCAAACACACAGCAGCTCGCATACACCAGCCAGAGGAGCGCTCGCCGCCGGACGCGATGACGTCAAACACGAACGTCATCGTCATCCGGTCGCTCTCGCCAGCCCCAGGGAAGTTGAGAGAGAATAAAGCTTTCTCAAACTTCCCAACGAGCTCATCTACGAGCCCTATGATTGCAGCCACCGTTAAGCCTCAGCACAAACAGGGGCCAGAACCACTAGGCAGAGATGCAGACAGCTCTTCCCTCGGGAAGAGTGCCAAACGAGAACAGAGTAAACAACAGACAGACACACAGCAGTGCCCTCAAGCACTGTGTATGCGTGCTCCTCTCCAGACAGAAAACGCTCCGAAAAATATGTATATCAAGTGCCAAACCCTGGGACACGGATAAACACACTCTCATGAACGTTTGTAAGGCATATATAAAAAACCCTACCGGAGTTGGTATAGATGCAATCAGACAGAACAGGACCAAAAGACGATGAGATCCTGGCTGTCTCTCCAGGCGCTCCTTTATACTTCCGGGTCGCGCCGTATGACGTCATAGGCTGTCGCCGGCCAATAGGAATTGGAGTTATTGGATAGTGCTTTCAGACACCTGGGTCACGTGGCGTTCCCCAATGCGTTTACTGCAAACACAGAGTGGAGTTCCCTTCGAAAGGGAACTGAAAGTCCCATCCCTCCATGACAAAAGCAGACAGTGTGGTGGGATAATAGAGCTGTGGAAGCTTTTGTCTCCTTCTTTTGACTGATTTTTTTCACACTCAAAGTAAGGTCTACCGTATGGTTGAGAAATCAGTTAATTAAAGATTTGTTTGAAAAATTTGATGAGGAATTTTCAAATAAAATATTTATTGGGGGTTTTTAAGTATAGGTATTCAATGAGAAGGATGACATGCTTCTTAAATTATTTCTTGGGAACAGCTAAATTAGCAATATGGAAAATGAGAAAGAATAAAGGAATACAACTTGGGACCACTAATGTGGACATGATGTTTAGAAAATTAGTGGATGGAAGAATTAAAGGATTTGTCCACTTTTAAATAAACTTTTCCTGATAATTTACTCACCCCCATGTCATCCAAGATGTTCATGTCTTTCTTTCATCAGTCGAAAAGAAATTAAGGTTTTTGATGAAAACATTCCAGGATTATTCTCCTTATAGTGGACTTCAATGGCCTCCAGACGGTTGAAGGTCAAAATTATAGTTTCAGTGCAGCTTCAAAGGGCTTTAAACAATACCAGACGAGGAATAAGGGTCGTATCTAGCGAAACGATCGGTCATTTTCGAAAAAAATACAACTGTATATGCTTTACAAGCACAAAATATCGCCTTGAAACTACTTCCGGTTTCCACATTTTTCAAAACGCTTGCGCTGTATGTCCTACGTCTTTCCTATTCTACTTACGGAACGAACGCGCCGCCAGTTTAGTTTTTTTCCGTAAGTAGAATGGAAGTAGACTTGGAAGTCCTGCCTCCTCCTTCCATCTAAACCATGCAGGACTACTTCCGCCCTTATCGGAAAGTCCTACATGGCAGCTGGGCAGGCTGGCATGGCCTTTCATACAATGGCTATTTTCCAAGCCTACCAGGCAGATGTTTTGAAAGAAATGGACGAGGGCGATGGTCTGACGCCGGTAGCGGTCAAGGAGCTCGACAGAGCCACAGATTTGGCCTTAAGAGCCACTAAACATACCGTGCTATAGTGTGCTCCATGGTGGACTCGGTGGCTGCAGAGCGCCACCTATGGCTCAATCTTACGGAAATCCGTGATAAGGAGAAGGTGTTCCTCATGGATGCCCCTCTCTCTCAGTCTGGTTTGTTCGGGGAGGCGGTCAACATGGTGGTTGACAAATTTCGGGCCGCCAAGTCCCAGTCGGCTGCTCTGAGGGTCTTATGGACTCTTCTATTAGTAGTAGGAGAAATGACCCGGTTCTTCCCCCACCAACTATGGTTTGGGGATGTATACTGCCGTAACCTATGTTCTCTGAATAGGGAACGAGATGCTGCGTCCGCTGCCAAGCTCCTCGCGCTGCCGACAAGTGGCCTTTTTCGGCAGAGAAATCTGAGGAGCAGATCTAAGAGCATCGGGGCGGTGCCCGCGCCATTAGCCAATTAATTGGCATGATTCTATACCGGCTTCAGAAAATCGGCACACCCAGAGGGCGTTCCCATTGCGTCATAGCTACGCAGCATCTCGTTCCCTGTTCAGAGAACATTGGTTACGCCAATAACCTGAGAAGTTTTAAAGGCTCCATTGTTATTTATTTACTTATTTACACACTTGTGCCATTGAATTGTTGTATAAACGCAATATCACACTCGTAGTATACACACAGGTTTGTTTTGCTATCAAAGTGAGGACATTCCATAGGCGTAATTGTTTTTATACTGTAAAAATTGTACATTCTATCCCCCTACACTACCCCTACTCTTACACCTACCCATCACAGAAAACATTCTGCTTTCTTACATTTTTAATTAAACATTATTTAGTATGTTTTTAAAGCTATTTTAAATACGAGGACTCATGAAATGTCCTCATATTTCATGTTTACATTGTAATACCAGTGTAATACCCATGATCGTTTTTGAAACGCATTTCAGAAAGAAATCCATAGAGACCCTGTATATTTCCTTCATTTTACAAAAGCATGTCATTTTGCTGTTATTATGAGTGCTCAAAAATAAAAGTAGACATTCTGTAGTTTAAATTGATGTATTACTTTTATCTGTATGACAAAGAGTATTTTAAGACGATTTTGCTGCTACGTAAAGAAGATCCAGTAAAACGTGCTGGCGTGTTTGCTGACCCCAGAGTGTTACGCTTTCCCAGTGAAGATGCTGATTCTAAGCCTTTGAGTGGCATTTGACAAGTCCTTCTGTTACTATGAAGGTACTTCCTCATTGTGGCATGATAGCTCGGGCAGTGGCTGTAGGGAGTACTGTCACTGACAGCCTTGTGTATGAACAGAAGGGATGAGGGTTTTTTTGGCATTTCTGTTGAAAATGATTTGTGCTTAGTCACAGCCATTTCTTGGCATGCAGTCACCTCTGCATGGAGGCATGGGTATTTTGTTCCCCAATAGCTTCTCTTTCGATGGGAATGTCTTGGGTTACGACTGTTACCCTGGTTCCCTGCCACTAATTTCCTTGCCATGCCTCCGGGCTGCTTATACAGTCCCTTTAGACGATAAGTGGATGAAATGTTCTCTAGGCACCCCTTATATACTTTCTGGTTGCACTAGTAGTATGTCATAGACTGTCATTGGCCAATACGATTGCCGTGATTTGACAGTTGCTTCAGGTGCTAGTCATGCGGAGACGTTCCCCAATAGCATCTCAGGACGCAGTGTCCTGTTCTCTGTAAACCAGGGTTACAGTCGTAACCCGAAACATTTCCATATTTTAAAATGGTTAAAAATATATTAGAATTTTCGAATTGAATTGTCTGTGGGAAACATTTTGGGTAAAGTGGGAGATATGTTAATTTTATATTTTTAAAGTAGAATTTTTTTTTTATTGATACATTTAAATTATTTGAAAAATTATGGATTTTTATATTTGAGTTATGTTGATG
>RJVU01000082.1:0-11805 GCA_003731715.1 Anabarilius grahami | reverse complement strand
CTCACTGACTGGAGCGGGCTCTGGAGCGGACTCACTGACTGGAGCGGGCTCTGGAGCGGACTCACTGACTGGAGCGGGCTCTGGAGTGGACTCACTGACTGAAGCGGGCTCCGGGCCTTGAGGGATGAAGGACGCCCTCTTCCTTCTCCTCCTCCTCCCTTTACCGGGGTGAAGCCGAGGCTCAGTGCCCACCTCCCCTGTGCCTTCTGAAACGGATTCCTGGGCTGGAGCATGCACACTGCCTGGTTGACTCGGTGAGGTCCGTTCTCTCCGATGGCGGAGATATGCGGCGAATCTCCAGAAGTCTAAAATCCGTAGCCCTTCCATCTCACACTGAGGCAGAGGATCGTCAAGGCAGAAATTAAAGAAATCCTTCAAAGCCGCATCATTGTACCCCAGCCCCACCGCCATCGTCCAAAAGACCTTGGCGAAGCTTCCTACCTCCCATCCCTCCTGGCGTAGAGCCCTCACCGCCCGCAGTTGATCCAAATGCTCCCTGGTAGTGGCTGGAGGAAGGATTCGGAACCCCACACTGCTGGATCCTTGCATGATGGAGTTTTCTGTCACGTTTGCAAACACGGAGACGAGAGACAGATCCAAGTGCAGGAATATTTATTGGGGTAATCCAAATCGTAGTCCACAAACAAGCATGGGTCTAAAGCCAGGTAATCAGTCCATCCACAAACAAGAACAAAACACGGGAACAGGAAACAACACAGACCGGGAATGTGAACTGAAAACTCCATGACTAGAACAGAAACCAACAGGGTATAAATAGACAGACACTAATAACTAAATACAAGACAGCTGGTTGCAATGAAGTGATAATGAGTCCGGTAGTGCGTTATGGGTATTGTAGTCCAAGGGGTGAAAACAAGAGTCCAAGATGGAGTGCCCTCTAGTGGCAGATAGGGCACTCTCACTGGTGATCATGACACTATTATACAATAAATTATAGGTCTATAATTAAAATTATTAAGAGTGAAGGCTATAATATTTCCTAACACCGCAGTCATTAATGAAAATTAAGCGCAGCTTTACTTCAAGCACCGACTTTAAAAAAACAACCTGTTTAACACAAAATACTATTATTCTCATTTGTTTCACTAGCCTATATGTGCAGCCACAAAATAAATAATGGAATAAATTAAGACAGTTATACCGTTATCAGCATATTATGTTGAAATTCTTCTCTGAGAGAATATGCTCCATTAATGCAGCGTCAGACAGCTCCGTCACTTTTTACTTAAAATTTCTGTTGTGAATACTGACTAAGGTTGAGACTTTTTCACCGGCATAACTCTTGCGTAAAGTTTTCACATTGCTTCTTGTGTTATATCCATTGGCTCCCCTTGTTTTAAAACGGAAAGATTTACATTATTATGACGAAGGGATACAGCTACGCCACTGCCTGTTGGCATACATCTTTACAACTAAAGACGTGAACGTGAACTTGCGCACTGTGTAACGCGTGTCAACATTGCGCTGCGCATGTGCCCCAGAGACTTCTGAATACGATTGAGAAAGTAGTCAGATTCAAGCGTTTACATGGTAATTTTTTGCTGTTGGATCGGATTAGAAAAGGAATAAACCACCCCAATCCGATCTAAATTTCATTCGGATCGAGCTCAATCGAATCGATTAAGGTGTTTACGTGAACGTTTTTCAATCCGATTGAGCCCTCAATCCGATTACAAATGGATTATTTGGGTGCATGTAAACGTAGCCAGTGAGACTCGAGACCGCTCATTAGCACTCGTGCCACTGGCCTTGCTCTGTTCCCACGGCTCGCGGCCGCACCCTGCTTGCCACAGTATTCTTTACAAATAAGTCTTACTGTCTTGTGAAGTATTCACTACAGAAAGTGAAAGTAAAAAGTGACGGAGCTGCCTGACGCTGCATTAACGGAGAATTTTCTCTCAGAGATGACGAGAAACTAATTTCAGGATAGTATGCTGATAACGGTAGGCTATATAGCCTAACTGTCTTAATTTATTCCATTATTTCTCTCGTGGCTCGTAAATATAGTGAAACAAATGAGAAGAATAGTATTTTGTGTTAAACAGGTTGTTTTTTTTAAAGTCGCTGCTTGAAGTAAAGCTGCTCTTAATTTTCATTGATGACTGCAATTGTCACAGACACGTCAGGCTCCACCGTCCACCAATCACAACGCACTCAATCACCAGAATACTAATCACCGCCACCTGCACCTCATCATTGCACTAATCAGCAGCACTACAAAGAGCACACACACACAGCACTCCACGTCCGGTCTCGTTTGAAGATACTTCGGTATATGCTTACCTCAAGGACTCCCCGCTTTATACTCACCTGTATCCAGTGTGTCTCCTTCCTTCTGTGTCTCCTGTCTCCTGTGTGTGAGTGCTCTCCAGCGATCTCCAGCTCCAGCGTGTCATCTCAGTCTTCCATACCTGCAACGGATAAGGACAGTATCACCATTCTACTCATACATCCACCTACGATTACATCTCTGCTTACCTGATTACTTCTGCATGCTCAACTGGTGTCAATAAACTCCCATTACCTTTTACATCTGTGTCTGACTCCTGTGTACCGTAACAGAAGACCGGACCTACACCGCAGACCCAGTATGAGCCAACCAGATCCATTTCAAGCGCTGGTGGATGCGCTCCGGAGGACACTAACCACCAATCCACCGTCACCATCACCCGTTACTTCTCCCTCACCTGCACCAGCGGTAGCCACAGCCAGCACCATCAGTTCCCCTTCACTACCCGTATACGCCAGTCCCATGGCCAGACCAGCGCCCTACTCAGGATCGGCGGAGGACTGCAGCGGTTTCCTGCTGCAGTGCGAACTGGTCCTGGAGATGCAGCCGCACCTGTACCCGAACGACACGTCGAAAATAGCGTTCCTCATATCACAGTTAAACGGCAAAGCATTAAAATGGGCAGACTCCATCTGGTCGCAACACGGTGCTATCACTCAGTCATATTCTGCCTTCATTTCTCATTTCCGAGAAGTGTTTGGTAAACCCTTGACAGACTCCTCTGCTGGTGAGAAACTTTACAATCTTAAACAAGGTGATATGTCTATCTATGATTATGCTTTGCAGTTCAGAACGCTTGCTGCCGTCTGCGGATGGAATGAACAGGCGTTGATTACCACCTACCGTCAAGGATTGGAACCTCGGGTGCGGCTGCAACTCGCTGCATGCGAGGACACCATCTGCCTTGAGAAGTTCATTCAGCATTCTATTCGCTGCGCCACTCGCATGCAAGCGTGTCTCCAAGAACATCAGGACCAGTTCCTTCCCATTTCATCACTCTGCCGATCCGAACCCGTCAGCTCCCCAGAACCAGCCAACGACCCCATGGATGTAGAGAATTCCCGCTTAACTCCTTCAGAGCGACAACGCCGGCTGACCCTCCACTTGTGTCTGTACTGTGGAGCTCCTGGGCACATAATATCGGCGTGCTCCATTAGACCTCCTCGGCCCATGGTGAGTGCCATTATCCCTTCTCTCAAGAAGATGAAACCACTCTCCACGGTTGTCAATCTTACTGCCGCTGATGTTTCCATTTCAGTGGTCACGCTCCTCGACTCAGGGTCAGCCGGTAATTTCATCTCCGGCGCCCTCTGCCGGCAACTACGTCTCAAGACCTCTCCGTCTCCGACGGTCTACCAGATCAACTTCATAACTGGTAGACCCCTCAGCCGTAAGCAGGTCCGCAGGATTGGAGGACCACTCAAGCTTCAAGTCGGATTACTACACCATGAGGATATCCATCTGCTGGTTCTGGAGGATTCCACCGCTGACGTGGTTCTAGGGCGCCCCTGGTTGGAGCAGCATAATCCCACCATCTCTTGGAACACCGGCGAGATCCTGAAGTGGGGCGAAACCTGTTTCTCCGGGTGCATCTCTGAACTTCCTGTTCCACCACTTCCTCCTTCCGAACTTTCCCTGGGTGCCACATCCATCGAGAGCCCCATAGAGAAACGTTCCATCGACATTCCCGAATGTTACGCCCCCTTCAGTGATGTCTTCTGCCCTCAGAGAGCCTCCAAGCTGCCTCCACACCGGCCATGGGACTGCGCCATCGACCTGCTTCCGGGTGAACCAGTGCCAAGGGGTAAGATCTATCCCCTAGCCATCCCGGAGGAGAAGGCCATGGAGGAATACATCAAAGAGGCCCTTGCTCAAGGATACATCCGCCCGTCTACTTCCCCTGCTGCTTCCAGCTTCTTCTTCGTGGCTAAAAAGGACGGAGGCTTGCGGCCCTGTATCGACTATCGCTCTCTCAACAAGATCACCGTGAAGTTCCGCTATCCCCTTCCTCTCGTCCCAGCGGCCCTGGAACATCTCCGTGGTGCCACTGTGTTCACGAAGTTGGACCTCCGCAGCGCGTATAACCTCATCCGGACACGTGAGGGGGACGAGTGGAAGACAGCATTCATCACACCTACCGGCCACTATGAATACTTGGTCATGCCGTACGGCCTTGTCAACGCCCCCTCCGTATTCCAGGATTTTATTCATGAGGTGCTCCGGGAGTTTCTCCACCGGTTCGTCCTGGTATATATCGACGACATCCTCATCTACTCCCGGAGCCTGGCCGAACATCGCCATCACGTTGCGGAGGTCCTCACCCGGCTTCGTCAATTCCACCTGTTCCTCAAGGCAGAGAAGTGCTCCTTCCATCAGCCTTCCGTATCATTCCTAGGATACAACATCGATCACAGTGGCATCCGGATGGACGAGAGGAAGGTGGAATCCATCACCACCTGGCCAGAACCCACAACCATCAAAGAACTACAACGTTTCCTCGGATTCGCCAACTTCTATCGTCGTTTCATCATGAACTACAGCTCCATAACCCATCCACTCACCAGTCTGCTCCGCAATAAGCCCAAGTCTCTGTCCTGGACCCCTGAAGCCACCAACGCCTTCAAGTATCTCAAGGAAGCCTTTACCACCGCTCCCCTCCTCGTCCACCCAGACCCAGAACTGCCATTCGTCGTGGAGGTGGACGCCTCTACCACCGGAGTGGGAGCGGTATTATCTCAGCAGCAGGGGACCCCAAGTAGACTCCATCCATGCGCCTTCTTCTCCCGCAAGCTCAGCCCGGCGGAGGTCAACTATGACATCGGTGACAGGGAACTCCTCGCGGTAAAGCTTGCCTTGGAAGAGTGGAGGCATTGGTTGGAGGGAGCCAAACACCCATTCCTCGTTCTCACAGACCACAAAAACCTTGAATATCTCCGTGCTGCTAAGAGGCTGAATCCGAGACAAGCTCGTTGGGCTATGTTTTTCTCACGTTTCCATTACACCATCTCATATAGACCCGGTTCCAAGAATGTGAAGGCTGACGCTCTCTCCCGTCTCTACGCTCCAGAGGAGAATCTGGAGGAACCTGAACCCATCATTCCAAGTGCTCTCATCGTCAGCCCAATCACCTGGTCAGAGGAGACCATTCCCTCCTCCAATGCTTCCACTAACCCTCCGCCGGGCTGTCCACCTGGCTTGCTATACATCACTCGGACACGACGCACTCAAATGATTCACTCTGCTCACACGTCACTAGGCACTGGTCACCCGGGGGTCAATGATACCCTCTCGTTGCTCAAAGAACGCTTCTGGTGGCCAGGGATGGCAGCCGATGTCAGAAGGTACGTGCAGGGCTGCAGGGAGTGCGCCATCTCCAAAAGTCCACGCCATCTTCCAGCCGGCAAACTTCTTCCTCTGCCCGTTCCCAACCGACCATGGTCACACCTAGGAGTGGACTTCATCACTGACCTTCCAGCCTCCGACGGGAATACCTGCATACTGGTCATCATTGATCGTTTCTCCAAATCTTGTCATCTCATTCCACTGAGGGGTCTGACTACAGCTATGGAAACCGCAGAGCTACTCTTCAATCATGTGTTCAGGTACTATGGTATCCCGGAGGATATCGTATCTGATAGAGGACCCCAATTCATCTCCCGAGTTTGGAAAGCATTCCACTCGCTCCTAGGTGTGGCCGTCAGTCTGACGTCAGGATACCATCCACAGTCGAACGGGCAGACGGAAAGGAAGATTCAGGAGATCGGCCGCTTCCTCCGTACCTTCTGTCATGACCACCAGGACTCCTGGAACCAGTACCTGGGTTGGGCCGAGTACGCCCAGAACTCCCTCCGACAGTCTACTACAGGGCTAACTCCATTTCAATGCGTACTCGGTTACCAACCCCCACTGTTCCCCTGGGACGGGGAACCATCTAACGTTCCTGCGGTGGATTACTGGTTCCGGGAGAGCGAGAGGGTCTGGGACTCAGCACACCATCAGCTGCAACGAGCCCTGCGCAGACGCAGGATGACAGCAGACCTTCGTCGCTCCAACCCTCCCGTGTTCCAGCCGGGACAGCAGGTATGGCTGTCCACACGGGACATCAGACTGCGTCTGCCCTGCAGAAAGCTGAGTCCCAGGTTCATTGGCCCATTTCCCATCACCAAGCAGGTCAACCCGGTCACCTACCAACTGCAACTCCCTCAAGGTTATCGCATTCACCCCACATTCCATGTGTCACTCCTCAAGCCTCACCACCCTTCTGTTTCCTCCACAGGGCCTGACGTGAATCCCGAAGAGCCCCCCCTTCCACTCATCCTGGAAGACGGTACAGCCTATGAGGTCCACGAGATCTTGGACTCCCGGCGCCGTGGTGGTCTACTAGAATACTTAGTGGACTGGGAGGGCTATGGTCCTGAGGAGCGCTCCTGGGTTCCTAGAAACGACATCCTTGACCCAAATCTTCTTCAGGCTTTTCACGACAGCCACCCTAACAGACCGGCACCGCGGGGAAGAGGACGACCACCACGACGTCGGGGTCCTCGGCCCTCAGGAGCGGGCCGTGGGAGGGGGGGCACTGTCACAGACACGTCAGGCTCCACCGTCCACCAATCACAACGCACTCAATCACCAGAATACTAATCACCGCCACCTGCACCTCATCATTGCACTAATCAGCAGCACTACAAAGAGCACACACACACAGCACTCCACGTCCGGTCTCGTTTGAAGATACTTCGGTATATGCTTACCTCAAGGACTCCCCGCTTTATACTCACCTGTATCCAGTGTGTCTCCTTCCTTCTGTGTCTCCTGTCTCCTGTGTGTGAGTGCTCTCCAGCGATCTCCAGCTCCAGCGTGTCATCTCAGTCTTCCATACCTGCAACGGATAAGGACAGTATCACCATTCTACTCATACATCCACCTACGATTACATCTCTGCTTACCTGATTACTTCTGCATGCTCAACTGGTGTCAATAAACTCCCATTACCTTTTACATCTGTGTCTGACTCCTGTGTACTGTAACAGCAATGTTAGGAAATATTATAGACTGTTAATAATTTTAATTATAGGCCTATAATTCATTGTATAATAGACCTAAAAAAATGTTTAAAACATTTTCAAAGAGGAGCTAATAGCTTAATCTTTTATAATCCTCACAGCACGTTAGTTATGCAGTGATGCGCTATGAAAATTATTGCGGGGCAAATTTATTATAATATTAATTTAATAATAAAAGTGGCCTAACCTAAAAGTAAAAATAATAGACTAGAAGAATGTAATGGCCTACATTAATTGAAAATGCCAAATCCTCTTAATATTGCCAATATTTGATGCTTTTGACAATATCTCTGGGTATCATTGATACATGATCATCGTCTGTTGACGCAGCCCAGCACAGGGGGGTTTATCGCTGGGCACATGTGAAACACGTGTAAATTGGTATGAACAGTAGAGGAGCTCACATTGAGTAAACAGCAATTTACCACAGCAAACGGTACCACATTCTTAGGCCCTATAGCAGTTTCCCAACATTAAAACAAATATAACTGATTCAAATTGAGCTTTTATTTCAAACATTCAATGCAAATGCAAGCAGTCCATAAAAAAGTAGAAAAATGCCCCCTAAATAACTTAATGAACAAGTGATACAAATTAAAGACATGCAAAGCAAAAGCAAATATTAAAATTATCCATAAAAATGCCTCTAAAATGCAGATGTAGAGGGCGTGTGTTTTTTTTTTGTTGTTGTTGTTGTTGTTTTTTGTATTTGTGTGTTTGTCTCAGTCCTCTGTGTGTTCTTCAGTAGGCTTCCTGTATGGGGAAAACTAAATTAAAGATTAGAGCAGTACAAACACCAGTCTGTCCTGATAAAGTAAAGTTTCACTTCTTTTCTTTCTGGATTTCAGGATTGGATCCATTACTTTCAAGTATATTGAGAGTAGTCAAAAATAAAACAAGCAAATCCTGTGCACACCCACAGCATTCCTTCTAGAAGCCATCCAAAAATGAATTCTAAGAATTACCAAAGTCCATTTAAAGGGATATTTCACCCAAAAATGAACATTCTGTCATTATTTACTAACCTTCAAGTTGTTCCAAACCTGTATGAGTTTCTTTCTTCTGCTGAACACAAAAATTATATTTTGAAGATTGCTGGTAACCAAACAGTTGATGGGTCTCGTTGACCATAGTATTTGTTTGTTTGTTTTTTGTTGTTGTTGTTGTTGTTTTGGTTTTTGTTCCAAAAAAATGTCAATAGGGCCATATTCTTCATAATATCTTCTTTTGTGTGCAGCAGAAGAAAGAAAATCGGTCTTTCATTTGAGTAAAAAAAAAAAAAAAAAAAGGATTTTGTGTGGTGCAAATATAAATTTATTCTGAAGCAATATTCTTTCACAATAGTGCAGCTTTGACATATTTAAATCTGCATATTTGTGATATTTACCCCAGGGATTTAAACAGTGAATTTTGTATTGATCTCTTCTTGTAAACTCAGAGATGTGGATTCGGACGGCAATTAAATTACCACACGACCTTGGTGTTTGTCAAAAAACAGTAGGTAATTCGGTCGGGGATTTTTACGCAAGTGGTCGGAGAAAAACACTGACATTCTGGATTCAGTAAAATCACAGACTACCCCCTTAAAATGGTAAAAATACCTTACTTCCCTATGAGAAACGTTCTCAGGGAACTATGTAACCATAGTTCCCTGAGAACAGGGAACGAGACTCTGCACTGAAATGCGCTTTGGGGGGGAACGTCCACGTGACCCGGTGTCTCAAAACCTCATACCAAAAAACTCCAATCCCATTGGCCGGCAACAGTCATATGGCGCGACCCGGAAGTATAAAGGCGCGCCAACGGAAGCAGTCAGAATTTATCGTCTTTGAGGGACTGTCCCGCAGGCAGCCCCAAGCATGGCAGGGAAGCGCAGAGTCTCGTTCCCTGTTCTCAGGGAACTATGGTTACATACGTAACCTGAGACGTTCCCTTTCGAAAGGGAACTTCTACTCTGCGCTGAAATGCGCTTTGGGGAACGATATACCCACGCCGCCATGCTTAGGGGAGTGCATGCCACACTAGAATGGCTGAGACAAAGGCTCAAACAGTTTGAGGAACTGTAGCACCTCCCCCTTCGGGTTACACCTGACTGTCAGTGACAGCATTCCCTAAGGCCATCTAGCCCAAGCTGTACCTAAGAAAGGTCTTCCAGAGGCGGGAAGACCTAAAAAGGCCACTAAGAGCTTCTGAGATCCACACTTCCGCAGACAGAGTGGTCTCTTCTAGGGAATGAGGGCAGGGAGCCCCGAAGGGACCCCGCCCAGCCACTAGAGGGGACAACGTCACCCTCAATGCCACCAGGGAGGCTGACCTGGTCCTATCGTAAGACATGCTAGGTGTGAAGCCAACCCTGTCTAAACACAGAATCCCCAGACACAGTCTCTACTAGTCAAGTCAAGTCAAGTCAAATTTATTTATATAGCGCTTTTTACAATTGGTAATTGTTTCAAAGCAGCTTTACATATTAGAAGCACTAGAGGGAGTGACTGCAGAGCGGCAGGAGCACCCCCACTCGTGCGTAGGGACGGGCATCCCGGAGAGCAGAACTCGGCTTGAGTGCCATGAACCCTCATATCGAGGGGAGTGTATTTCCGCTCATCTAGGATCTACTTAGTGCCTGGTTAACGCACTAAGGAGGCTGTGCGCTAAAGCCTGATCCTTCAGGGAAGCACAAACCAGCCCACGGCGTGTGAAGAGATCCTCGGATCAATCGAGCACATCAACATACACCATATGTTGAGAAAAAGGCGGCCAAAGGAGCCTAAGAACCTTTAACATATGGGATAAGTCCATTGGCCTTTATTAGGAGCCTGAAAGATCCACCTCATTTCTAGGTGGCTGGAGCTCAACTATCACTTGAGACAATAGTAAGAAACCAAACCTCAGTAAGGTTTTACTACCGTCTACTGGGGGGCTAGCCACTCAGAGTAATAGCATCCAAGCTAACTCCTCAGCGATAGGAACACTCTAGCTGAACTCCAAATGTTACACCAGAGGCTGAGAAGGTGGCCTAACTTAGTGTACATGTGGCATCAACAGGTGGCTGCCAAAAAATTTAGACCACCAAAGAGCAGTGTGTTAGTTTTCCCTGAAGAAAATACAACACCCAAACCAGACCCGACGTGGGCTGTTTGCCCAAGCTCTAAAGGTGGTCGCAGCTAGCCAATCAGAAGGCTAAAAAGGAAGGCCTAAAGAAGGCCAACGATCTTAGCAACAGATGGCTCTGCTTTCTGTAAACAGTTCTCCAGACTGTGCCAATCAGTCAGCTGAAATGGAAGGCCCCTCGGAGCCAACCAAATCAGAAACAGGAGGCCGCAGCCAGACTGGCAATCATCTAAACCACCGAGAGCAATGTAACAAGACTTCCTCAGAAGGGATTTGTTTCACAACTTTTACTGACGCAGAACAGGTCACTGTTTGCACAGTTTGCTCCTAGGTGGTTAAATACAACTAAATATACTCTCGCAGGCTGAACCAGACCAGTTAATCAAAAAGGAAGGCCTAACCAGGGCCAACGATTATATCAACAGGTGGCAGAGCAACTGAAAGGTATACTAGACTGTGCCAACAGGTGAACTGATAAGGAAGCTCCTCGGAGCCTTCCCACATCAGAGACCATAGGCAACAGCCTAATTGGAACACTAAAAGCCACTGCGCCAGCATGGGTCCAGAAAGGAGGCCTAAGAGGACCTACTCATTCATGCCAAACAGTACGTGATCCAAAGACTACTAGGAGAACCGCTAACACACATTCCAGCAGGCAATGTCCAAGGCTGGCTGATTAGTAGAGCCAGCGTAATCACATGATCTGAAGGAGGCCTATAGGGCCTACGCTCCAAGACATGTGGCACAGCCTGTGGCAGTGTACATAATGTGAGCATAAACAGAATAAACCAAGCATGCTAACCTAGCAAATGCTAACTAGAAAAGGCTATGTGACATACAGGCCTACGTTCTAGACAAAAGATTAGCCGAAGGAAGAAAAGACAGGAACTAACATACACCAACTTCCCTCGGGAAGTGGTGCTGCTATCCTGAGTACACAATCCAACAGGTGAAGCGCTCAGAACACCAAAAATCATTGATGGGGAGCATTAGGTCACCATCGCCTACATAGTGGTTAGAAACACGCCAACTATAATAAGACAGGTGCCAGCCTGTGGCAGCAAACTATGCTCACATACAAAAACATGTAGGGCAAGGATATGGAACTTAAAGCAATCACCAAGGGCTTTAATATATGTCATTCACAAAGGGAATCATACTCCAGACAGATACTCACATCTGCACTAGGCCTAGAGGACAGACATTAAATAATTATAGTAATGTCTACTCAACTTGATTGATCTTACAACAAGTGGCCTAGAGGAAAGGATCTCCCCATTATAGACAAAGTTCCAGCTTGAAGTGGGGCCTAGTAGCAAACTA